>JAQFXM010008372.1:0-10737 GCA_034693345.1 Entomobrya multifasciata | reverse complement strand
AACCTGAGCAACGAAGATATGGATGCAATCTTCTCCCTCAACCGCAACTTCCGTCTCAACAACTTCAAAGAGCAAGCAGCCGGACACAGGGAATACCCATTTGACATTGAGTTCTAACTACGAATACAAAGTCATTAGTTATATTTTTTGCCATTTGCAAGGTGTTTTACTGGTCACAAATCTCAATAGCTACTTGCTCTCACTCATGATATATTTTTTACACTGCTTAGCTTTAGTTTTGTAATCGAACTATGCGAAGGGAGACTGCAATATTTGTTGGATTTTTTAAAAACAAAATTGTTATCCTTGTGCTTTAACTATATTGAAGCTTTTTCTGCATGTATGTATTATTAATTTAAGTGTATTTAATAACTGTATAAATAAATGTGAAATAAATTATTTTAAAACATTAAATGTACATCAAAGTCCTGTTCCGAAATTATTTAAAATGAAACCGGCATTTTTTTCCATTTTCTCGAAAAAGCATTTCTAGAACCATTGACGCGAGATAGTTTATGTTATAAATAGCATTTGAACTTCTTCCGGCCTTGAACGAATTCATATTAATATTTAAAAAAATAAATAGAAAAGATTTATTATATTTAAAAAACAAATAATTTGGATATAATTGGTTCGGATTTAATTTTTCGCGAGTAATTGGCAGATTAAATAATTCCATTAAATCATAATTTCCAGTTTTTATGCTGAATTTACAAGCATGTCATCAACATCGAAAATTGAAAACAGGTTTTTAATATACAAACTTGATTAACTGATTGTGAGTCATCCATCGTAATCTTCGGGTATCGGAATTCGAGAACTTTGGATCTGGAAACTGAATGATACTGGTGCAATATCGTCATCAAAAGCTTATCTTATCATGATGGATGTAAAGTATGCCATTTCATAGTACCTATTTAATTATTTACGTTTGATCATATTGTATCAAGGCCTTTAATACAAAAACGGATATACATCATATAAATCTAAATTTGTCACATACTTTTTATGCAATAAAATTCAAAGGACAATATCATCGTGTTACCGCACGTAGGTGATTTTCCTTTCATGTGTTTAAATGCAATAAAAAGTCTATTTTTAACTTTCCCGACCTACCTTGACTTTCGACTTTCATGAAAGAAAAAATATACCTACCTAAACTAACCTGTTTAATATTTTGCAGTTCAATTGTTTAAAAATTAAAAATCTATGTATTCCATGTTTGTAATGTTATTACGTAAATAATGGATGAACTTTGACATAATTTTTTACTTCCTTATAAATAAGTACAGTTCATTCACGAGCCAAATTAACAAAACTCTACCTTACATAAACATGTACATTGAAATAAATATTTGGTTAAAAAATTCCTACTGGGATATCAATAACTGTACCATATAAGATGTGTTTTGTTTATCTTCCAGTAAATATCTGAAGATAAAGGTAGCAATTTATGCAGTTGGAAAACATGGATTATTTGAAGAAACTAATTGCGGGGCGACTTGATACAAATCATGCCGATGAATATTTTAATGGAAGTGTGATTTTGAGAAGAATAAAACTAATTGCACAAAATTCTCCAAAAATTTATTACACCAATCTGTTCAATGGAACAATAATTTTCCATCATGAATTGATGTGGTGCCGGTGCATAACCACCTACTTTGGAACTTGGAACCCTGAGATCGCATAGAAGTTGACTTGGAACGCTAATGGGGGCATAGTTATTCATCAATGCAAAAATAAATGACTCCAGAATGTCTCAGAGTTTCAGTCAAGTGGAAATGTCGTAATAACCTCCGTCATCATAAACCTTGTCATCTATCAATTTACTTTCAGATGAACTCTAGCGTTGATTATCACACGAATAAAATGTATGTAGCTATATTGAATATTAGTGATCTATGATCTATGTTATGCATGTATGTTTTATAACTATGTATGCATATAAAATTGCAATTTTTAAAATGCCAAATAATTATTGTATTTTTCCTTTTCACGCGTTCAACTCGCCGGATCTTATTTTTAATTACAGAATTGTTTGTGTTTATTTGAACGTTATTGTGAAAACATACTTCTATTTAATTTTTTGATGTTTTTAATCGATTGATTTTTATAATAAAAACATGTTTGTGCCTTTGTGAGTGGGTTGCTTGTAAATGTTATGTTCAAGGGAAATTTGGATTTAAATAAAAAGACGATGAGGGATCTTCACTAACAAGCATTCAAGCAACTTTACTCAATAAGTGATCACCTACTACTTTAGCGCAAATATATTTTCAAATTTTGGAAATCAAACCATTAATATCAAATACTGAAAACCTAACTGGAAACTTTATGTAAGTCATTTTTAAAATATATTGTTTCATTCAGAGGGAACGCGCAACACATATTACTTTTTATCAGTTAACCGATATATTAAATATATTAATGAACTTATAGCATCATGGGTGGACAGACTCTTCTTGACATAATAAACGAGCGCAGGAACACCTTGAGTTCCGACCAAGACACTGCTCGGAGGAAATTACAAAATAGGAATAACAACGAAAAGTCCGCCAACAAACAGCAAAATGAAAAAGTACCGACAGCCATTCCAACCGAACAAAAGGTTCCAAAGATGATACTGAACATGGGATACGAAATGCCCCAATTCGGACTTGGAACATGCGACCGAGCTGCTGATGATGGTGCAGTAACTAAAGCTGTCATTGATGCCATTGACTCAGGCTACCGCCATTTCGACTGTGCGTGGAACTACATGAATGAGGACGAAATTGGAGCTGGAATTAAAGCTAAAATTGACGACGGAACTGTCAAACGCGAAGAGCTCTTTATTGTGAGCAAGCTGTGGAACACATTCCACCGTCCAGACCTTGTTGAGGTGGGGCTAAGACAAAGTATGGAGAGACTTCAAGTTGATTATCTTGACCTATTCATGATACACTTTCCAACTGCATTTCCTGGAACTGGCGATCCATCTGAGCGTTATCCACGTGACGAAAATGGCAAGATCCTATATGCCGACATTGACATTTGTGACACCTGGAATGCCATGGAACAACTTGTGTACAAAGGGTTGGTCAAATCTATCGGATTCTCTAATTTCAACAGTGATCAACTGAGTCGTATTTTGGCACGTTGTACCATTCCACCTGCAGTCAATCAGGTTGAAATTCATCCCTACTTTAGCAACAGAAAACTAGTTGAGTTTTGCCAACAAAGGGGAGTTGCCGTTTGTGCATACAGTCCTCTCAACTCACCACATCGTTTAAAGTAAGCATTTTACAATATCATAGATTATCCAAGAAATAATAAGTTTCTGGACTAAATATAATTTTCCTCTTCTAATAAACAGAGAAGGTGAGCCAACCTTGCTCCAAGATCCCGTTTTGGTTGAGATTTCTCAAAAGTATGGCAAATCCGTAGCACAAGTCATCCTTCGTTGGGTTGCTCAACGGGGAATCGGTCTTGTTCCCAAGTCAGCTAGCAAAAAGCGACTTGCAGAAAACATTGACATTTTCGATTTCCATTTGGGCGACGAAGATATGGATGCAATCTTCTCCCTCAACCGCAACTTCCGTCTCAACAACTTTCAAGAACAGGCTGCGGGTCATAGGGAATACCCATTTAATATTGAGTTTTAAACCGGTTACATGCTTAAATTATTAGTATAACCCATGCCATTTTCGTGCATCGAATTTTGTATATTTTTGTATCATTTTCCTTTAGCATACCAACTTTGTAATAGCAATAAACTATATTTTTCATATTTCTATGTTTTTGTTTCATGTGTTCATACTCAATGTTTTATTTGCCAAACAATCTTCTTCGAGAGTTGTGTTGTGAGTAGAGAGATTTTTGTTCAGCGGATAGCTTCATATTGAATTGAGGAGACTTGGTGTTACTGGATCTGTTATTAATTTTATTCACCTTTGCCTCTTTTTGTTAGAAACTGAAGTCGAAGTGTTACAATTACAATTAAATAAGTAAAGATCCCAAATTACGATTAATTTTTGTAAATGGCAAAAACTTTATAATGCAGAAAAGAAGTAATCAAAAGTTTACCAGAGAAATGTAATAACTAATTTCGGTAACTTTACTTTATGTACCTATCTATCTTGAAAATTGAATCCACTTCGAATTGTTTATCGAAAAGAAAAAAATAACGCGATTTCCTAATATCAAGGAAGATGTTGAAAAATTGTGAAACACTGTTCCAGTTCCGAATTGAGTTGCTACATAAATATAAATCTTTTCTGTTCACAAATACAGCTTACCAATAAGATTTTGTTGGAATGAAAAATAAAGAAATAACATGAATAAAAGTACTCAAAAAGATTAACAAAACATGTGCTCACGAATGGGGCGCGTGCTGTGGTGTTTTCTATTTCTATTTTCTATCCATTCTTTCCAGTTTGATGCCAGCCCTAAACCTCAATAACTGGTTTGTAAACGCGTCGGCAATCATAATAAATAAATTATAATTAAAATTATCGCGCAGACCGTCAAAAACAAGTACTAAACCATAACCATATTATCAAATTAATTATTTGACTTTCCAAAATAAAAGAAGCGAATTGTTTCCGATATACCTTATATATCATCATGACTCATGACGATTTTTCGAGAAAACAATTTGATGTAAAGATACTTTTATATTTCTGGTATTCGTCATTTTTGTACTCATTGACTCTTGCTTGTTTACAAACTGTACGAACTATTTTTACTTTTTATAGTATAGAATGTATAATTAACAAAAGGGGTTAGCTAGTGAAACTGACTAGACGGGTAGAGAAACTTTTATACAATCAATCTATCGTTACCTACCAGTAATATCCCAAAATCCCAAGTTTTGAAAATAATTTCAAAGCTTAAGGTCTCAGTTCTAAAATTTTCTATAAATTTGGGGCAATGTGAATAAGCTAAAAAGTTACTTGAAGTTGGAGGGTCAATGCTCAAAATGAGTTCTTTTGCTCAAGACAAGACAGCAGGTATCCACGGGGAAAAATGGGTGGCCTATGTGTGACCCTCGATGCACATTTTCACTGATTTAAAGAAAGAAATGAGGTGATTTGCGATTGCAAGTCTTTCATAACTGATTCAACTTCCCTGCTGATACTGAATCGTGAACTAACTGAAATATTCTCGAATATGCATTGCAATGCCAAAAAATTTTGATGCATGAAAACTAAAAATACATAGAACAACTCATCTTACGTTTCAAGTGAGTAAACCAAAACTAACTGATTTTTTAGTACAAGTGTTTCCTAGTTGGTACAAATTTAATTTCCACTTTTTTAAAACTTCCTGGATTGAACAGGGAAGGAGAATTAAAATCACTGCATGGCCCTACCACGCGCTTATCGAATGATTTCCCAAAAGTGTGCCAAAATATGTTACGCAAGCCACTGATCTCTGCAACGTAGAACCGCTGTCGTTCCAAAGTCAATCAGTAAAAAGAGATTAACTAAAAAAAAGTCTGCAACTAACACCTGAGCATAGAAAATTTATATAGATCCCATTTTTTGCTTGCGATTGCAATATCCGCCTCGACAATTTCTTGGATTAAGCAGAGCAGGTGGTTATTTAAACTATCTGTTTTCCATCAACATATATCTGATATGTGAAGAGAGTCTTGTGATATGTCAATCATCCTTATAGCAAAAAAACAAACACATCACTATCAAATAAGATTAAAATATTCAAACTTTGGACTTTGAATTTGTTAGTGAATTTCACTCTTTGCAATTCCCTTTATATCCTTAAATACAATTCTGGATTATAATTCACGTTAAAAATGGCATGTACATAGTACGTAGTACATATATGTCTAATGTACATACATGTATGCATGAGTCAAAGCCATCTTACGAAATCTGGGAACTTTAAGCCGTGATTAAAATTTAGGAAACAAATATTTTGTCAGTTTTTAATCCTGCACAGGTGTCATTTAGTTTTTCATTTTTAAAACTTAGTAGTTGAGTTTTTCCGACATAATCTCTTCTCTGTACAAAGTGCATGTAAAAATTATAGGCTAACATGGAACAAGTCTGTTAGTCAATTTTTTAAAAAACTCATTTACATTTTTATAAGCCATTTTAGTATTGCACTGTGTTCCACTTTTTTGTACTTTTCCAACCATGCGGTCAATGCTTGACACTTGTTTTTTCTTGGACCACGGCTTAAACTCAAACTTTGTATGGAAGTTTAGTGGATTGTCGCATACCAGACCCGACACCCGACCCAGACCAAGATATTTTTGTTATGATTTTGTTGAGGAGATGCACAGTGGCAGTGACCAGAATATGATAGCGGCTGCCTGCTGGCTGCTAAAGGATTAAATGAATGATAAAGTATAGTATTCCAATCAAAACACTCATGCTATTCATTATCTTTTTTGCAACGCATATTCGATATTTTGCACATGAGCATGTTTTTGTTATTGCTTTTTACTAGCACCAAAATTACCGACTTAAAAAACTGAAATTAAAAAATGGTACCACTGTTGTTGTTTTGATATGTCTGTGTTTTGAAAAGTATTAGAAAAATATTTAATCCTTTTTTTGCATTGAACAAGTGAACCTAAACAAGTATAAAAATCAACTCAAAATGAGATACCGACAGCATTCAATCATTACAACTCAACAAGTCAAGTCAACTCAGCTTTTTCAAGCATAAAAATATTTCTGATTTTCAGAAAAAAAACAAGTTTTTCTTTTGATTATAAAAAGTGAAGTTTTTATAATCAGCAGCATCAAAATGGGTGGCAGCACTTTACTAGAAACCTACGCCAACGAGCGAAGAAACACTTTAAGTGGCGGAAGGGACAACATGCAACGACTCAAGTTGATCACCACTGGAGGCAGGAAGATTTCCACTAACGCCCCAGCAAAGTCACCAATAATGACGCTGAACGATGGTTGCGAAATGCCGGCTTTTGGATTGGGAACTTCAGACAGATCTGTAAGCAAAATCATTAAATCTTCTAAAACTAGATATAAAATTGGGGCAAAGTGAAACATTTTGAAAACTTTAATATTTTTATTTTGAACTTAGGCTTCAAACGAAGAAATCACTCAAGCTATTATGGACGCCATTGACGCTGGTTACCGTCATTTTGACTGCGCCTGGAACAACATGAATGAAGAGGCTATTGGTGCTGGCATCAAAGCCAAAATTGAAGAAGGCGTTGTCAAGCGTAAAGATCTGTACATAGTCAGCAAACTCTGGAACACATTCCACCGCCGGGATCTAGTCAAAGTTGGACTTCAACAAAGTTTGGAAAGGTTGGGAGTAGACTACTTGGATCTGTACCTTATCCAGTATCCAACAGCCTTTAAGGGAAAAGGTCACTCATTTGAGAGATATCCTATGGACGCTTACGGTAAAGTAGACTACGCAGATGTAGACATTTGTGATACTTGGAATGCAATGGAAGTGCTGGTAAACAAGGGACTTGTCAAGTCCATTGGCGTATCCAACTTTAATAAGAATCAATTGGAAAGAATTTTGGAAACTTGTGATATTCCACCAGCAATTGTGCAGTTGGAGGTGCATCCATATTTAAACAATACAGCTATGGTGGACTTTTGCCGAAGTAAAAATATTCAAGTGACAGCGTATTCACCTCTTTGCTCACCCCATCGCATAATGTAAGTTTCACCACATTTAATTTGTTTAAGTGTTTCACAATTAGCTTTTCCACAGTTTACTAATTGTTATCATTTTTTGTTCATTTATCTAAACAGGAAAGGTGAACCAACCCTCCTTGAAGACCCTGTCCTTGTCGAAATCGCCCAACAATACAGCAAAACCGTTGCCCAAGTCATTCTACGCTGGATTCTCCAACGTCGCATTTCTCTAGTCCCAAAGTCCATTAAGAATGAAAGGATCATTGAAAACTTTGACATTTTCGACTTCCATCTTAGTGATCAAGATATGAGAGCCATTTGTGCTTTAAATCGTAATTCCAGACTGAACACATTTTTCGAACAGGCTGGAGATCACAGGGAATATCCATTTAGAGCAGAGGTTTAAAATATTAATCTCAGTTTTAAATGAGTAGAAAAAAAAGATGCTTAAATCATTCCATATTTTTTCTTTCTAAAGTAATCTCAAAGGTAATATATTATAAAACGTGTATATTTTTATTTATTTAGTTAGATATCTTATAAATATTTTATCGCATGAATTAATTTAATATACCAAACAGTCAAACGAATTATATAGATTGTATCAATAATTGTACAGAAATTAAAGCGCAAATAAATAAATTACAAAAATAAAAATCTCAATTTAAACCTTTAAAAAAATTTAAAGCATAATTTATAAGAAAATGAAGATCATAAATTTTCAGCATTTAAAATGCATATTTTAATTTGAAACTTAATTCACCTCAAATCTCTGAGTAGCCTTTAAAAATCCATACTGGTCATTTCTCACTTCCGGCGTTTCATATCTCACCTTAACCGTCCACTTACTTCCAACTGGAGCCTTAATCCTAACACGATTATGCAAATCCTTCTGTTCCACATCATCCTTCAACCATTTAATTTCCATATACTCTCCCGGAACACTTTGCTGCTGAGCTGGTCTAAATTGTGCCAATTTCAAAGTTTCCAAACTAACCATTTTTGTACCATCCTTTTCCATTGTTTCCGCCACAGTCAAATTATCAATCAAAGAAAGCTTGCTCATAAAATTAATCCACAATCCTTCCCGACAAACCGCACAAAATTTCTCGTGTGTCATATTCCTCATCACACAACCAGCACTTGTCGGCCTCACAGACTTCCTCCTCCAATAATTCCAGGTGGGGTAAGCGCTCACATACTCATTATCAATATGGTACTCACTCTCATCACCAAACTCATGCAAGGCAACCGATGCCAACATGGTAGGAATTTTGTTATTAGCAGCCCTCGTTTTTGCACGAACTTTTGAAGAAAAACCCCAAAATTTAAATTCCAATTTTTGGAAAATTTCCATTAAAATTTTTATTATCGTTTCAACCAACCTGTAAAATGGTGAAGACCCCTTGAAAAGCCTTGATTAATCGTCCAAATGTAAAACTCCCTATCTTGCGACCCAGTAGATTTCCAAGCCAATGGCTTCCCATCCATTAAAAACTCCACTGAATCATCCCTATCCGCAGCCGTCACTGACAGCGTCATCTGCCACCTTTTATACTTTCCATCCGACCAGAAAGTGTAGTTTACAGGCTTTTCATGTAAATCCACCCAAGGATACGACAAAATCCTATACATTGCCTTTTCCTCTTTCCTTTCCCCACTCAACCAATGCCCCCACTTTAAACTATCCACAGACCTTGCTGCATTCACCCCAAAGTAGGCATACCCATTATCATATTCCTCCCCCGCACTCAAAAAATTGTGACCCATTTCATGTCTCAACACAATTTTCCCTGTTTGGTGACTCCTCGTGAATATGACAAATTCCCCACCCAAACCTCCATAATAATCGTCATTTGCAATTAAGCTTGGAAAATCACAAGCATTATCCCCCGTTAATTTACACACCTGTCTAGCATATTCAGCATTTGCTGTAAACACCGCTCTTAATTGCCCCTTTTCCCTGTACAACTCAAAAGGTGTATTTTTCGGCCCATCGTAGCCAATACCACTCTCCTTACTTTCAACATAAATAGCCCAGATATTAAAAAGGGGCAAATAACTTTGGAATGTGACACCCTCAAACATCTCCTCAACAAATCTATCAATATCCATAAAAAACTTTTCCCTTTCACTAGCATCATATCCATCTCCCATAAAAACCACATCTATTCTATTTGATGGATCCCCACTATCCACAATTTTTCTTACTTCCGGTTTCCTCCTATTTCCCCCACCTAAAGATTTCTTAAACCTTCTCTGATGAACAGAATTCTCATCGAAAGAGTCCTCCTCACCAGAATTTTGTTGATTTTCCTCAACAGTTTCGCAATGCTTGAGAAGTTGCTGCTTCAACAAGGGCTTATTCTCAGAGAAAAATTCGAGTATTTTAGGACCCTCTCCTTCTTCTGCTCCGGCACCTTCTGGAAGGCGAACTGCTGGGGTGACTTCAATTTGCACGGGTTCTTGCGTCATCCAAAGTCCCTTGTAGTTTGGGAGGAATTGGTCCTCCAAAAGAGTGCAACTTGTGGAGTTGTCCTCATGTTTGTACATTTTTGCATAGTATGCCTGCCCATATCTGAAATTCGGGAGATCAGTAGATTATTTATTAGAAAAGATAATATGTCTTTCTTCATAATATAAGTTGCAAGAATGTATCCAATACTAAAATAGCTTACGTGTATGGAATGCAGTACAAACAATGGACAATTAAAAGAATTCTAAAATCCATTTTTAATTTGTGCAAATTTTACAATTTAAAAAATTAAACTTATATTTTTGCTGATTTTTTTTGCATACAGTCAGCAAACTAAAATGAGCACACACCCACCACGACCAACGATTTTTCGAAGATAAAATATTTTTCAACGCGCCTTGCACGCGCGTTGTAACGTAACAGACGATTAGAATCATGCTGATAAAATTGCTCTATTTAAATACAAATATGAATGAAATATTATGACGTTTTTTTTTCCTGAGATGATACGCAGATAACCAGAAGTATATAATGTAATGCATATAATGTAGGTACTGTCTTTAGTAATAAGAGAAACGAGATTGGGCTTTCCTATATGCAGTGTAGCAGTTTTCGTTTTCTGAAATT
>JAQFXM010008371.1:0-10744 GCA_034693345.1 Entomobrya multifasciata | reverse complement strand
AACATTTTTATGTCATTCAAATAAGTGCATGATGTGAAAAGCAAATATTACTTCATTTTGAAGAGTCTAGTTGATTGAAACTTACCCAACAACTAATGCATACAAAGATAATTAACTTTATGAACATCAAATGAAACTGGAGCATCCTATAGACAAAACGAATGATTAAATGCAAATATAGAGCCTAATGATATTGATCGAAAAATGCTAATGTACTAGTATGTGTGTTGATGCTTGTCCATAATGTCATTTCAAT
The DNA here is from genome assembly GCA_034693345.1 of Entomobrya multifasciata. Classification (NCBI taxonomy): domain Eukaryota; kingdom Metazoa; phylum Arthropoda; class Collembola; order Entomobryomorpha; family Entomobryidae; genus Entomobrya; species Entomobrya multifasciata. The sequence continues at coordinate 10,488 of JAQFXM010008371.1, read as the reverse complement.
TTCGAGAATCCATATAATTTCGTACAATTTTTGAGAACAATGAGAAATCACAAAAAATACATTAATTGATATTATCGGCATTACCCCAAAATGCATTCTTTAATTATTAGACATGGCGTTCTTTAATTATTGTGTTAAGAAAACCCCGACACTTATTATGTGCACGTGAATTCAAGACCATAAAAGGAAAACCTTTTATGTTCTATGCATCAACCAACCGACTCCACCAGACACATTGCCCATTGAAAAATCTTCAAACATCTTTTCTCACATTTCCAAGCCAGAAGTTTACTTACCTTTTTAATGAGTATGGTTAAAAACCTCAAAGAGGGAAATAAACAAAAACAAAGCTTTGTAATTCCATCCGCTACAATTACCCATCACCCTTGGAAAACCACCAACTTCACAATAAATATTTATTCTCTTTTCTCCAACTCGTTTGTTTTTACTTTTATCAGTAACCTGACCTGAAGAAGAAATCTTCAAAAAATGCAACAAAATGCCATCGCATTTACATCACCTACTGCACACACAGCTATACATACATAACATATTGCATTTTATAATGCAATCACTGTTCCTTCCTCTTACACAACATGTTTACTAACATTGCATACTTTCATGTCTTCTCAGTTTTCATTGTGCTACTGATTGAAACACTGATTATATGTTTTTCTCCTTTCATCTTTTCAGTCACATAACAAGATTAAAAGACACAAGATTTCAGTACATTTCGCATCACATGACATGACGATTCCCCAAAAACGTTGGGTTACTCATTACTCATTGTTCTGCTATTTTGTTACAGTGAATAATACAGTCTGCATGCTGATGATGTAACGCTCATTATATTTTTCTCACTTCTTTTAACTCACTGTTTTTTAACTTTTAGTACTACTGCCAAAAGATATCAAACCCTCATCAAAAGATTTTTTTTATTCCTTGAAAGCTTTGCACACAAACAGCACACAAACATTCTAAAAAAGATTCTCTCGGATTATCTTCCTTTACCTTCACTAAACATTATATAATCACAGTCACAAGGTACAACACACAAAATATATAAACCTTATGAAGAAAAACGCATTAAACCTCTTTTCCTTTTAATTTCATACTGCGCTGCGCTTCACTCGCATTTTTTATTACTTTGTATTTCATGTATAATAGCAGATTACACTGTGAAATGTAAAGTAAAGAAAAAAAGCTTACTATTCTCCTCAATTCTTTATTACAAACAGCCAAATCATCAAAAAATGCAATATACATCCGCTTCATCTTCATCATCATCAACATCATCTCTTGACTCCAACAACTTAAGCTTTTAGGTGCATTCACTCACATTCGTAATCAAAGAAAGAGTAACATGCATAACATCAAATTGCACTGTGCATATTACCACGACTTCCATTCCATCACATCACAATCCATTCTCAGAGAGTAAAGTTGTTGTGAAAGATAAGGAAGACGAAAAAAAGTGAGAACACGTGGAGAATGGGAATGCTTGAATGCTCAGTAACCATCAAGGCACTAAGAGGTCATTTCACTCTCTTCTTCTTTTTCGTCTTCTTCTGTTTTTGTGTGATTTTTTTTTGATGATGGCAGTTGCACTGCAATGGCATCGCATCAAGAATGAACATAATGGCAATCCATCCATCTCTCTTACTCATCTCATCATCATCATCTCATCACAAACTCCCATCGCATCTCTTCCTTTTTTTCGTACACATCTTCTCAATTTATCTACGCATTAATGCATTTCAGCATCAGCGTCGTCAGCAGCGTTATTTATTTCAAAATGTAATACGAGTGAATACAATGTTTTTTTTCTATCTATTTTAAAATATAAACATAACCATACATGAACATTTTATATTGTAATCTTGCTCACATTTTCGAATAAATTCAATTTAAATCTCTTCTGCTTATTTTTCTTTACAGCCACAAAAGCGATAATGACGGTGATAATGATGTTTTTTTGAGAATTCATGAGGAAAAGCTGATGATCATGATGATGATGACGAGTAGCTTGTTGTTTTTCTGCAACGCATGCAATTAGCATGTATAGCAAAAAACGCAGCAGGTTATCGCCGCTGCAGTGCACTCCACACACTTGATTCACTCTTTCGAAAAATATACAATCCACTTCTCTCTTTGAAAAAAGGACAACAATGCAAAGCATTGTTTTTTAGCAGAGAAGGTAGTAGCAGCGATGATGTGAATGCAGTTCTCTCTGAGATTTTGATACAATGTTGCGTAATATGTTTTATTTGATGGTTCTCTACAACATCATCCATCCTCCCAAAACATGCACGCACTTTTGGTGTACTCTTTTAAGCATCCTGTGTCATCGCATCGTAGTAAATACGCTTTAAAGTTTTTAAAGTGCATGCAATTCATTCTTCTTCCCATGCATTGTTGCGCACACATAGCCATAGTCATGACATGACTCATGATGATGATTGTAATTTCCTGACAATGAAAACCATTCTCGTTGCATTGCACTTGTAACGCATATTATTTTCCTTCGCTGTACCGTGGCGAGGTAGATTTTTTTCAAAACAAGTTTGGTTTATGATTGTGGTGGCATAGAATATAATGCAGCGGAAACAACATTTTTTTACCCTGAGAAATTTCATCTCGGAAAGTAATAATCATACTGCCTGCTTGAATGACTGAGTGGCAAGTTCCTCCATTTTTTCTTCTTATATCGATCCGAAATTTTTATAAGATAAAAAGGTTTGCTCAACTTTGTGAGTATATCTTGAACATCTTGCCAGATTAAAAGTTTATGCTTTATTCCCACACAGGACTGCTTGGATAAACTATTGCTGCACACACAAACATACAACCATTATAATTTTTCGCTAGAAAGTACCTGAAAAACGTCGCATATCGCATATCGTGCATTCAGACGGATGGGATGCATTTTTTCATCGGACAGTAATAAAAAATTATATGAACGCAATAAAGGAACTGGAAGAGCGATAGAAAATAAATAAGAATTTAATGTGCATTTTATAGTTCTCGATGCACTATATTAAAATACTATTTTTTGCATTCATGCACACGGTTTATTACGGAAGATGATGCTCAGATATAACCAAGATTATATGAGAAGATGCAAAATGAATAAAAATTAAACAGGATGTAGCTAAATTAAGTTTTTTTATTGTATTCCATCAGGTTTCTGTTGGAATTGGTGTACTTACATACTATAATCGTTCTATTTCTTTATCTGTATGAAGAAACCGGACTACAATCTGCTGAAGCAAACAATTTTCAAATTTCGAATATGAAATACTAACGGAGTTGAAATCGCCTACTTTGTCGATTACAAAAACGAATGTACATACATGCATATGTAAGTGGACTACAGTTTCAAAAACTACAGTCCAAAGTTAACTTTTAGTCAATTAATTTCGATTTGAACTAAATGATGGACAGACGGACATGATATAAACCGATGAAAAATAAGCACTTCATTTTGCAAGCACTATAATAAACGCCACCGACCGTCAAGCATGCATTCTTATGATTTTCCAACATTTTTCCTCATTTTTTTACCCACATCACATTAAATTCAGCAGGTATTCCTACTTCCACTTTTTAACAATTCTACTGCTGCTATTTTACAAAAAATAAATAAACTCAGCTCTAGTTTTCTCTGGTTTTTCTTACAATGAAGCAGGTGAGACGATGCGAAAAAAGTGAGAAAAACATCCTGTCTAGTTCTTCAGACATTTGTAATACCTATTTGTTTTGACTTGCAATGCATGCATCGTAACAATAAATGATTATTATCCATACACACACATGAACATTAATTTCAGATTTTTTTCTAAAAAAATGCGGTTGGTTTAGCTCGGCTTGGCTTTGTCTCCTCACCTTCCTTATAGATGAATAGCAGAGATAAGCAAAATAATAGAAAATACTATTATAATAAAATGCAACGAACAAACCAATTGTTTTATTGGAATAAAAGGTATAAATTGATGAGATGTAATGTGATGCTTGCTTATTTAACAACTCAACAAATTGTACTCGTAATGATACCACTAGTACCTGAGAGAAGGCTAGACGAATAATGCAATCTTTGCTAGACATCAATCAAATAGACTTGATTTTGTTACCAAATCAGTTTTTGTCAAGAATCAACTTTCATAGTGCTGTGCTATGACATGTCGCGACGAGGTTGCATTTTTAATGTTTTGTCTTGAGTTTCAAAGACATTTCTTTTCCTGTGTGTCTGCCTCAAAGTCTGGTGGAACTACTTTTTCATACGTAAAACTCAACAAAATGTGCATAATTTTAATAGATTTTTTTCTTGCATTTTAAATTTTATGTGAACGGAAATTCCCATCAATTCTTTTCCCCTTTATTGCAGTTTCTTAATTCGTTTTCCCTGAAATCTGTGAATGCGTATGTAGATTTTCATCATATCGTAAGAATCAGACGTCTGTTCTGTACATAACTTGCGTCAATTCCAGACTGAATAAGTACCTAAAATTGTCTTTTCTAAATATTTCTTCTAATCTTGGCAATTTTTTGATGGGATCTCTACACAGATAAAAATATTTTTAGGCAATAAACATATTATGTATGCATTCCATAGATAGGTACTTTACTGTTGCTGAAATAAACGAATGACTCTGAGATAAATATAAAATGTTTTAAAATATGAAACTACCTAAATGAAACTGAACGCGGAGTCATTTGACGTAAAAAAGAAATATAGGACCATGGAAAATTTAGATGTAACGAGTAACGATTTTGTGGCATGGTTTGACATTCTGTGGAACCTTGAAATATAAAACTGTACGATGTAACGCAAATCTTGTAATTCACAACAGAAAAAAATGAATATAGTTATACTTGTCTGGTATTTTCTAATTATGCAAATGTAGGGTATCATTTTCCTAAAAAAATATAAAGAATTTAATGGCGCGCTGATTTTATATTCTTGTTACACTTTTCGATCTTGACAATTTCTTTGAACTGAAGCTCCATTTGATTCAAAATGTACAGGAAATCATAGCGTTTGGTATTTATTCATGGAACGATAAGAAAAGAAAGATGGAACGCTTACAAAAACCCATGTTTTTATACTTCTTTACCTATTGATACAGTATACAGGTTGTTATACACGATTAAGTTACAAAAGTTCATATAAAATGGCATCAGTATAATAAAAGGAGGAATGATTACGATGACAGTCAGACATGCACGGAACATTAATGCAGAAAAAGAGAGATAAAATTGCACAGAGGTTAATGGCATTTCTCTCTCAAGTGTTTCCTTTTTCCAAAGCTTCCCTACCATCTCAGCAACTATTTATCTCTTGTCTTCTTAAACCCCGACCAAAAAACTTATCACTATTACATAGTTAACTAACTAAATATGAATGGAATTGTGTGATAGGTATATATATGAATATGCAGTAGCAGACAGCCTGCAATGTGTCATGTCATGTCATACACTTTTTTATAATGACTTTTTTTTCGTTGCAGTAAACTTATTATCACATTTCAACTCGGCTTAATATGAATTCATAACAAAAAAACCAACAGCGCATCATCATCATCCATCCCATTACAATTCCATTCTTAACATTTATGTTTGTTTTGTTTGAGTTTACATACTTAACCCCACTAACGTATAGGATGTGATGCGCACAAAAAAATAATGCATGCAGATAACACAGTTGTCGTGTCGCCCCTCAACGGTTTTGTTTAGTTGGTGGGTGGTACTTTTCACCAACTGGCCTGTTTTAAGTTGAATGGAACTATAACTTATAAAAGTCTATTATTATTGGTTTGTTCTTTCAATAGGACAGACTAGACGTTATAGCAGTAGTGCTAAGAACCCCACCGCAAAAGTACAAATAACATTAATCAGTGGCACAACAGACTGCATTATATCACATGATCAGACAAAACTTGAATTCAAACACATAACATAACCATGTAACACATAATTAGCTAAATACAGAGGGTTATTTTAGCATGTTCAAAATAAGCTGAATTTTATTCTGTTGCATAAATCCCAAATTAAGACCGGATAACGTGCTGATGACAATAAGAATATATTTCATATAACCAGTATATCAATATGAAAAGCAGAACAAACAAAATCAATCCGTTACAAAGGATTATATATGCAATGTACATCAAACGTAACACCAATCATATAATTTGTAAGGTAAACATACAGTGTAAAAACTTGAACATCCGTGTCCGCTTCTCTGATCTATTCTGAAAGTCTTCCTGTAACACTATACGCGATGCTAAACTGCACACCTTGTTTTAACACATTACCTTGTATAATGCACTATTCAAAAAAGGAAGAAAAAACGGAACAAAAGCGCATTCAAATGCACACAGCTTGCTTTTTTGCGATAAATAAGCTTGTTTTTAGTCGCTAAAGAGTGTGTACGATGATGACACGATATGGAGGAAGAAGGATAAGGAGCTTATACGCTTTGACACTTACAAACTATCATTATCCACACACATTCCCATCGGAATTTCACAAATGCTCGTCAATCTCATCAATCTTTTCATTCCAAAACAATAGCCTCCAACGCGAAATGTTGAGCTGTTTTCATAACTCGGAAGAATGCAAAAGGAAAATAGACAGGGACCGAAGATCATGCATTTTTTCTACCGAAAAGGAAAACAATTGAAACATACAAGGCGATGTTTATCATGATGGTGGTGGTGGTGGAAGAGTACATAAAAAATTTGCTTAAGAAAAGGGTGAAGGTGATAAAGCACAATGTACATTTTTTATGATTTTCGCTTCCCTTTCTTGGGTGTTTGCGGATAAACGCTTCCTTTTTCGTGTAAATATGCAAAGGGATAATAAATCCACGTAAAAGTATAACTTTACCATAATGTTTACGCAAGAAAACTAGTAAAAAGATTTTAAAGACAGTATTTTCTACTTAATACTTTCTTTACATTCATAGTACATTTCACCTTCACCAAATCGGGCAAAGTCCGACTTCAAAAAAATAATAGGCTATGAGCTGCATAATAATTCCTACTTTTCATTTTACTGCATTGTGCATCCCATCATTATCATCATCTCAGCCCAGTCATTTTTTTGGTTATCTTGAATTTGAATGTTGCATAAAAAAATTAAGGACATGTTCTCAAGATTCTCAAATATTTTGACATTAAACGTCCCCGACGACTCTTTCGTTCAAAACAAGTCTTTATCTCATTCTCTTTGAGTTTGAGTATGCATTCCTCTCCCAGTCATCCTCATCATCATCGTCATGTTTCTTTTTCTCAAGAAATTTTTGATTAAATGTACAATGTTTTGTGTACACAACTTGTTTATTTGCTTCTTTCCCGTTGCAAGCTGCAGTAACAATGCTTTATGCCAGTTGCCGTTTTTAAAATGTAAAAAAATATGTTATCAACTGCGCAGTAAATGCGCACATTGCACTAATGCTTGCAGCAAGAACATCAACAACATAACAAATAACACAACAACATGCCACTGCATTCATTAACTTATGCATATGAATGAGAATGAGAATCGCATTGTCCGTCGTCCACTTACTTTTCTTTTGAAAGCAAAAACGTTCACACAATGTACACAAGTTAATACGTGCCACCCGTAAATAATCTTGAAAGCGATAATAATTTCACAAGCTACTGCCACTTGTACTCTGTCATGTAATCAGAAACATTTTTTGGGGGAACGGAAAAGATAAGAAATGATCACGACAACATACATAACAATTTCGGCTATACAATGTTGAATTTTGGTATAAGAAATTAAAGTAAACATACATGTAACGAAATTATCAATAAAAAACGTGTTAAATGCTTATTATTATCCATTTACCATTTGCTATCTACCATGTTGTTGCATAATATATTATGTTTGGGTTATCCGTGAACTAGCCTTTAAAAAAGTGCAAAATCACGCCAGCCATTTTTTCGTAGAATTCATGCGTTCCGTATTATAGTCCATCATCATAGTAGTCGTCCACCCTTGTGCATAATAAGCAATTTAAATAATGAATAATGCACCTCCTTCTTCTTTTTCAACTTGCGCTTTTGTTCTTTTTTCCTTGACGCATTCATGCTTTTTAGTACTTTTTTGCATCATTGATTATATATGTTATAAGTTGTATTAATTTAGAATTTAGTACATATCCTCAGAAAATTGAAGGAGTATTTGTACATGTTATGCATGCATGCTTGCATATAAAAAATGTTTGTCTTTCTTTCTGTTGAATTTGTAGTTTACGATTACTTCCTTTTAAAATTTTGAAACATTCACTTTTCAATTTATAAATCTATCTTGATGACCGTGAAGCACGTTGGTGCTTTGTTTCTTTTTCGCAGGATTGTAGGTGGTTTACATCCTTTCGCAGCAGCGCTTTGCCTGGCATTGTTCTTGAGTGCGTGAAAGGATGACATAGACATGGAAAGGATTACAATGAGTAGAGTAAATGGTTGGATCTGTTTTCCATGTTTATTTCGGAACGAAATGATGTCTTGATTTGATATATCCACATATTGTGACGATTTTTTACATTACACATTTTACTCTCAATTTTTATTTTTCCAATGCCTTTTTCTTTATGATCTATATCATGGATGATCCGGAAGAAATAATATCTAGTCCTTAAAATATTCACCGGAGGTTCGTGAAAATTTTATGAGAGCTAAAACAATGCAAAAAATAGTCACTCAAACAATCCATTGAAAATTGAGAATTTGGGTACATTGTAAGTTGGCAAGTTCACTTTATCCCCATTGCCTCTTATCTTTTCATCTTGTTTTTCTATTTGATTGGGTTGATTAATCATTCAATTCCAGTTAAAAATCAAGGTTGTATGTTGAAACATACCCCTGACATTTTACACAATTTACATAGCATCACATCTACATACATGTACACTTTTTATATCTTTATATGCAATTTGAGATGAGATGAAACATATAAAACAGAACATAAACTCCCAAATTGCTTCAAGGCTAAAATCTCGTCATCTTCATCAAAGTAAACTTTTGTCTATATCCATGTTATTTTTTTCTTATTAAAAGAAAAGAAAATTTGCACCTCCTCCTCTTCATCACAATCAAATGAAATGAGTTTGTGACATGTGCATTCAAGATGGAATATATCATCATATCATAGCAAGCTTAGTTCGTTAGTCGCTTCTCGAAATGTGGGCGCCACAAACCAAACCAATTTTAATTCGCACATTTCATCAAAACAGCATTTATATCATTTTTTTACAAAATTACTCAAGTCAACCCATGCCAGAGGCATTGCACTATAAAGAGATGTATATTTGTGTATTATGAATATTAACCTGTATTTAGACCATTTTTTATTATAGACATATTAGCTGGAAGATTTTTGACTAGGAAAATTACAACTTTTGATGATCATCATGATCAGAATTATTATAATTTAGTCAGGGATGCTTGGGTGCTCGTCAGTCAGTCAGTCAGTTTTTTATGGTTATATAAACGCGTGCAAAGTAAATCTGTGCGCCTTGTGCAGGCAGACAAGAGTCATGCAATCATAATAATTTTGTTTAAAATAATTTCTCATCCCATTCGTTTCAAAAGTAAACGCAGCACAGAACATCAAAACAAGCTAATCATCAATAACAGAACAGAGACCACTTCACTTACTACCTTTTTTTATGAATGACCTTACGCACATGAAAATGACTGTGTAAACAAATTAATGCGTATAAAATCATACACACGCATACACCACCACTACCACTTACTATAATTGCAAGCAAAAATGTAATGTGATTTATTAAACACCATTTTTTTACCATCGAACATGATTCAATGCATCCAAGTTTAAAAGTTTATTTAACTGGCAGTGGCGGCGATAACCATTCATTCTAATTTACTTGGTCATATTGCCTTTTTTGTTCTTACGCACTTTTGCTTGCACGTATGCACCACTCACATGACGATGAGATGATCAAGATTCCATTTTAGATCTTTTTCAAGATCGTCGTGTGTGTGTGCACGGTGGTGCTTGTAAAAATAAGCAAATTGAACAATTACGGTTTTTTTTGGTATCATTACAAAAACGCAAAACTGGTTCATATAATAATATTAAAGGTATGTGCATGTGATTAAGATGGCCTTGCACAAAATTTGTTTTTCGCCCTTCATTTTTATAAAAAGTCCTTGTAAACTTCCCTTGTCAAGAACACGTACATATCAAAATACAAAATACATCACATCATTTACCTTTTTTATTTGCACGATGGCTCATTTTAAAATCTCTATAATGATATGATATACCTTGGTTGCATGCATTGTATGTTACGGCCATTGAAAAAAATATCATGATAGTATCCCTATGTTTATGCAAGTGATTTGCGTGGTAAACGATTATGTACTGTTATTGCAGTTATTGTGCATAAATTCCTCATTAGATTAGCACTTACGCACTTTTTCAAGAACATCATGTCTACTTCTCTGGCTG
>JAQFXM010008370.1:0-10744 GCA_034693345.1 Entomobrya multifasciata | reverse complement strand
CATAGTGGAAGCTTCTTTTTTGTAGTGATGCTAGGCGAAATGCTCAAGAGCGACTGAATGGATAACCAAAGATCGTAGTTTTAGGTTAACAAAAACACTCATCGGATAGCCTTGCTGGACAAAAAATAGAATACAGACATACATACAACATGAAAAAAAATCTTGTCATACTTATTTGTGCACTAGTTCATTACTTGTAAAGAAGTGACACAACAGGACTTATTTCCCCACAGCTTATTCAATCCAATTCACCACATTAGTCTGATAACATGAGATTAAAGGCAACTTGTCTCTAACAATGATGTAAACGGATGATCTGAACTTTTTTAAGCAAGCGAAGCTTGTGATGCTACTCAATTTCAAAGTAACTAATTTTTGTGATTATTTTTGGTAAACATAGTTAGATTCATAATCAAAATTCGATTTAGTTTTTTAACAAGCTTTACTTGAATTGATCATTTAAGTGGATAAGTTCTTAGAATTAAGATATACAAACGGATTAAAAAGATTCACACTAAACTAACCTAATTGTTTTTACTAGTATTCTTGAAATTTAATTTCCATACTGTAATCATTATTGTAATTACCAATGAAATTTACACCGAAAACAGAAATATAGTATTGTATTCTAAATACATTACCATTTTTTAATCGTCCGGTTTTAAGTCTTCACATTTGCAAAAATTTAAAATGAATGTGCGGTTGTGTTGGATTATTTTTGTTGTCATGAGATTTATGTATATATAATATTCATGTAATATATTTAAATCAAATAATATAAAGTGATATTTCAAAAATAATAAATTCTAAGTAGGATAATCCTTAAATTGTACGAAAACGACCAACCAGAGTCTTTGATTTTTTACAAGTTTATAATTTTTGGTATTGAAATACTAAGGTTAGCTGGTTGAAAAACTAATAAAAAGAAATGAAATAAATGTTTTAAATAAGTGTTATACAACTTATGTATTTTTTGTGCAACACGAATTCAAAATATATCCGTCCAAAATTATATTTCAAAGTACTCATTATAAAAATGGATGATAGAACATTTTATATTATAAAATAGCTTAGTAGTCTTATTATTATTCATTAACTTCTTAATGCCTTGAAAGTATGTATTGAAAGAAAATGCCAGAAAAGATGTACAAATACTAGTTATACTTAACTTTTTGCATAAAGTTATTTTCTTCCAAATTTAAGCATGAATTGCTGTATTCTCTTTTCTCAATTAAAATATAAAGGTTTTTATTAATGTCAAATAAAAATTCAATTTTCTATCATTTCTTGTTCTAGAAATTATAATGACTCCGATTTATGATATTTTCGTTCTATATTATTTTTGCTTATCCCGATTTAAAACTGTATCACATCAATTTAATTTTACATTCATATAAGTTTTGTGTGGAAAAATGAGTTCAATTTTGAACAAAGAAATGTTTTATTATTGCATCATTTTATTTTTGCATTAAATAACCAAACGACACTGTGTCGTTGGTAAATATATTTAGCTTTCGAGTTACACATCATCAACAAGATTTCGAACACACTTTCTTTTTCTTAGCCCTATCCATCAATCCAGATCCTCCAACTGAACAAAACCTCCACTTAAAAATATCTCTCCTTTTTCTTCCAAACACGTCATCATCACTTATAACCATTTTCTTTTTCAAACTTTACAAATTCTTAATTTTATTGTCGCTATTATCCTTCTCTTTATTTTTTTCTGTTCCCCCAACATTATCAGCGATATTTAGCAATTTATCTTCCTCATTATCAACCACTTCATCTGCATCAATCATATGATCTTAACGATCCTCTTTTACTTTCACCTTCGTTTGCCTCACCTGCTTTTCTAATTTCTTCATTTTAGCATCCACCTTAACTTCCTCTTCATCCCCATGAATAGCCCTGAAATGATTTTTCATGCTACTCACATATTCAAAATTCTTCCCACAAAATTTACATTCATATCCTTTTTCCTGCGTACGCACTCTCATATGCAACTTTTCCCAGATAATCCGGAATTCCCACGTCCAGCTATGACTCCCCAAATTAAAAAGAAAGATTGTCACATGTATTTTTCCCGTCAAATATTTAAACTAATGAAAATCCATAAGATTACATTTAAACGATATCATCGATTGCGGGACCAATATATTAGGCTTATCGTTGGTTCAACTGAACAGCTCAACAAGTCATTGCACATCATAAAATACTTGTTATATGATTGTTTGACATACTGTTTTTGTCGCACCCATTTTTACTTATCAAATAAAACGTAGTGACAAGTCAAACATTAAATTCATGGTAGTCTTAAAGCTATACTTGGGAAAACAGTATTCCAATTGAGGAGGACAGAACAAATAATTGTGCTACAGCAATATATCTGGAAAACATTTTAAACGTTAAAGTAAGTCAGAAAGAGAAAGTTGTATATTCAACTTTGCAAATATACACTGCTAGAAGTCCAAATATTTCTGAGTTTTTGAAGTGTTGTAGCCCCGACTTATGTTTACTTTGGGATACTTTTTTTGGTTTGGTCAGCAGAAACATAAAACTGTTAAAACATGTTAAACATGGCCTTACACTAAAAATTATTTTCTTTTACTCTGGGATAATTTGTTCATCTTACACGGTGATCCTCACAATCCTCGATTGAATCATAACATAAATTAGAAAATTGAGGTTAAAACTCTCAGTTGAAAACAAACTTTTATGGTCCGATCAACTTTCCCATCGACCGCGGCCGAATTCATAATTTGCAGCTCACACGGGAACTAAAAAAATGTCTCGAAGTTCAGACGACGTAAAATAGATTTTCTGGGACAGTTTTTGACGTAGATTAAGATTCTGAATTTATTTTTCTGCAAAATTAGCTTTTTCTATTTTTAATTTGCACCCACATTAGCTCCAACGCACGCACGGTTAACGCGTAAACAGCTGAGCTAACGCTCATTTCCAGAAAAAAAAGTAGCAGCGGGCGTCAGCTTAGCTGTTTGCCTGTTAACCGTGCGTGCGTTGGAGCTTATGTGGGTGCAAATTAAAAATAGAAAAAGTTAATTTTGCAGAAAAATAAATTCAGAATCTTAATCTACGTGAAAAACTGCCCCAGAAAATCTATTTTACGTCGTCTGAACTTCGAGACATTTTTTTTAGTTCCCGTGTAAGTATATTTCGTACTCAATTTTTCCTTTATCCATTTTTTTTACAAAAGTCCTTGTGTCTCCCAGTTTTTATCACCACTGACCTTGTAAACTTCAGTGTAAACTTTAGCTGCATTGTATTTAACCGTTTTTGAACTTGGTAAACGTGAGTTATTAACGGAGCCCAGTTATTGTTAGAAAACGGTTTTACCTGCCATGTTCGAATACTTAATTCCACGATATATTCTATTATCGTCACAACTAGGCGGAAAATTAGGCAAATCAGCTCTTGGCTGAAATATTTTCAGCATTTTGTAGGCCATGCAAGATTTTTTGTGCATAAGTATTGGTGTATGCTGCATATTTTCGTATACGAATTAAGAACTTTAAAATTAATTTTCAATTTACAACGCGGAATAGGAAGAAGTTAAACCTGATCTTACATGATTTTAGAGCATTTTGCAAAACAGGGTTCAAAGAAGTTCAAGAAACCATGACAGGGTTCCAAAAAGGCGTATGTGTTTCTTAAGTGGAATTACTAAAGAAGTCAGTCAAGCATTTGCGTTTGTATTTTAATTTTTTTGGGAATATTTTTCTTCTGCAGTTAACAAAAACCATGAATAATAAAATATTGAATCTTTTTGAATGCATTTGTAAAAGGATCGTTTCTGGTATTTAATATATTTTCTTAGTTTCTAATCTAGTTAGTCAGACATTCCTCTAAAGTTTGCAGAAAGCGTTGAATTTTGATCCGTGTAATCTAGTTTTATGAAATGAAGGATAAATTTGGAATCAAATTGGATTTCTGTAATTCACCGTTTATTTTTCTAACTAAACTTCGTAAGCTAACATTGTTTAGTCAAATTTATGGAAATTGTTTTGCAGTATTATGTATAATCATAACCGTTTCTGGGATACTTATATCATGGGATTTGTTTGACTAAATTTGTTTTAACAGTTGCTTTCTATTTTTGGTTGTACAATAATTGAAATCACACTTTGTTTCTTGTAATGTAGCTTACATACAACTTTTTTAATAATTTGGACAAACTTTGCAACTATGCATAAACATTTTGGAAAAATAGAGAAAGCTTTTCCAAATTGCTTTTCTGCACCAAGAAACACGGACAGGGAAACCAGCAAACCAAATCCAGGTATGACGCTCATTACAAATACAGCTGTTTTGTTTCTACTGATTTCAGATGTGCTGTTTTGGTTTACTGAAGTCAATAATCTTTTGCCATGAATATTGTGCTTTAAATCAACAGAGTACTCAAAGTACTTTCGCCACCACACAAATACGCCAGCGTCAAACAAGTACCTTGCTCGAAGAATTATTTTGGATGGAAAGTATCCCACAAACTTGTACCCCCAAAACATCTCAAGTATTTTGTCTTTACCAAGAAAGCTCGGCTTGCCCATAAGTTTAAGAGCTGCATGGAGTTTGATTGCTCTTGTCTTTCGCTGTATAATTGCAGACTTGTTGCACTTTTTCATATGTATATTTATAATAGTCGAAATATTTTCTTCAAAACCTTGCCCGTAATCTGGCAACATGGCAGAATTATTGATGTATGTCCACGTTTTATTTGGTATTTCATCTTTTAGAAAATTCAAGCCAAGTTGGACTGTCCCGAGAGGCCGCATCCAGATCATTAACTCATACCACAAGTCAGAGACGACTGGAAATGCTTCGTGAAATTTTATGGGCTTGTGCGTATTATAAAGCTTACCAAGTTCACTCATGTTAAAGTGCTTCCCATTATAGAATGTATTCAAGTTAATCCTACGCGAGTAAGTGTTAAACTGATATTCTTCTAGAATTTTAAAAGTGTCAAAATGAATTAACGGAGGGTCTGTGGTTAATCGTGTCACATTTTCCCCCTTGTAAAGTGTGCTTAAATATAACCAAATAATTGGCACAAAGAAAACACCAAAAAAGATGGAACATTTTGAAGTTATGGATTTGGTCTTAAATAGAGCATTAGATTGGTCTAGAATGGACCAGAACATGTAAAATATTATGTTCAATAAGTTGGTATTTCTTGAAGAAACACACTGATTCAAGGATACTTTTACAATACAAGAAACAATTAGACATACAGTTAAAATGAGCAACCACGATTGCATGTCGAAAGGAGAAACTAATTCTTTTAAGCGGCTTGTCCAATGCATTTGTTCCATATGACAGGCTACAAAACCTACTTGATAAATTAATGTAACTAAACGAGAGTCTTGAAATAAGTTTGGAGACCAAGCATGCGTCCACATTATTATCGGACGAAATGCTGGATGAGCTTTTATAACATGTGTTGGGCTAGAAGCATCAAGAAAAACGTTTTTCCATCTTTTAAGATTTTTGCCAGCTGTTTAAAAAAATGTAATATTTGATGACTCAGGTAATAGCAAGGAAGTCAAGTGTTTGTCGGCAGTAGAATATAGAACTGTGGATTCTACTGGATACATCTGGATGTACTTCAGGACTGCTTGTCTGTTTCGTAAGTCTTCTTCTATTCTACCCATGAGTGCAACTCGAACGAAGCGAGGGCTTGCATTCAATTTATGTATTTCTTGTAGAATTACTTCAAGTTCAATTCTGGAAGTGGGAATCATTTTAGTACGTAAAGTAATGGTTTTAAGTGAATCACATGGGTCACAATATGGGCATATGGTTTGGAGAGAAAGGGACGAGTATTCTAAAATGATTACAGTTGTAGATAATCGTAGCATTTTATAATTAAAGAAAACCCCAATAATCCATTTGTTTACATCATACCGGTTTTCACAGATAGAGTGTTTCGTCGACGCACAGATGAGAACTGAGATCATCGGAACTGTATTCAAGTAGTCAACCTTCCACTTCTCGGTTTCAATGGCATCATTCAAGTTAATCACAAAAGGACTTTTTAGATACGTTCTCCAGTTCCAAGCTCGCGTGTACATTTGTGGAGAATCTTGTTCAGTTGGTGGATGTAAATAAACGTTGGCCTCACACATTTTGCTCTTACTGTTGAGTTGAAACGACTCTTTGAGAGTTTGTATTAAATAAAATATTCCCCTATGATATCTAAATAAACTTGCTTGGTCGGTTATATCCCTGCAACAAAATGATGAGTTTTGAGGTATAAGTGCTGGATACGCTAATGCAAATTCAAAAGGAATTAATTCGTCTAGTTTGCAATGAGAAAAATAGCGAATAAGAAGGATAGGTTCAGTTATTATTTGAAAATCAATATTCATGCCTTTAAAATTCACAACACGAATAATGCAGCCACTAAAGGCATTTACGATATTAATTTGTCGTACAGCGTGTTTTACCTGTCTAGTTTCGGTCGCAAATATAACATGATTTATAATGTTCAGGACAAACAAAATCAGAATACGATTTGTGGAAGCAAACTTAGTTAGGGTCCACATCTTGCGAAATCCAATTACGAATATAGCTTTGCGTCAAAGGGTAGCAACGAAAATTTAAGATTCGGGACAAGATAAAAACCGCGGTGTTCTGAAAATCAAGTTTTGTTCTTTTTGAAATAATATTTTGTATGGTTAGTATTTCTAAGAAGTAATGGCTTTATAAGATGAGTTAGCTCTTTTTGACTACAAGTATTTGTACTACGATCGTTTGTGGTGTTTAAAAATCAATTTTTTTGCGGTAGCTATAACTGATATGTTAATTTAATATCAGGTTTATGTGTAGTGGCATGTGTAAGTCCGATCATAAACTTATTCATACTGTTTCTGGTCCTGTGAATTCCGCTTGTGTTCCAAAACTTTTACTCTAGTAATCCTTGTCCCACAAAGTTGAGTTTTGAGTACATTTATCTGATCTTTGTGGTTTAGAAGAACGAGGTCATAAGGCAATGCTCGCAGTTAAAACTATTAATTGTCAACAAAACATGTTTGTTTTCGAAAGTGTGTTTACCCTCAATTTTTGACAATTGTTTAAAAAGTCCGTCGCTTAGCAATTAAAAAAAGAAATGTTGTCTAAAGTAAAGTATCTAAGCAACATTAATAGTATGTATTGTTTTAAAACAAGACCAGTATAAAAAACCATTGCTTGCACAAACATGTTTGCAAAGGAAAATATTAATGTTTTTTTGTAAATGTGGTTTGTATTCTAAGACAGTGTATAAAAATATACTGCTCGTGCTAAAAACCCGAACCAGGTTTCCAATACCAATCCACCAATGCCATCTTTAATGGATTTTTCGTAATGAGTTTGGGCTTTTCTCTAATGCTAAATTAGTTTCATATAAGTGTATATAAGGACATTGCTTTAACGGGAAACCCTATTTTTAGTTTATTTTAAGTTGCGTAGTAAGCTAACACAAAGATAAAATGACAAAACAAAAAACAAATTAGTAAACCTTTTAGCTTTTAATATTTTCCATGCATGCTTATCTTATGAGACAATAAACATTGTCCGAATTTATTTAGTACATATGAGATATGAGGTAGGATGTTTAGTGTGCCACAAATATACCTCGATGGATTTTTCTGCCATCTTGCATTGGTTGGGCAGATTAGTGGATTTGTTGATCTTCAATTTCAGCCATATTTCTATAAAATTGTAATATAGTAAATATATAATGTAGAAAATTACACTATTTTCTCGGTGCATTGCATGTCTTCTGCCTTTTTGCTCGGATTTTATTTTCATACTTCATTGCAAGATGCTATAAAACATTGACCATTTCAAACCATCAAGGATGAAGGCAACCACTAAACAAAAACCAGGAACCTGATCAGATATCCCTAAGTCATGGTGAGGCAATAAAGGTTTTAGTTCTCTTCCTGGGGTGGTGTTAGTATGAACAAGTTTCTGCAGGTTTTAAAAAGGGCAGTGGTCAATTAGACAAGTTTTAGAATGAGGGTGTGTGTTGTTGTCATTAATAAATATATGTGAGTGACAGTGTATGTTCCAAGTCTCAACTTCTCAAAGACAACTTGGGCAAAAATAAAAAGGACAAAACTTAAAGGAATTTGTCTCAGAATGATACAAAGAAATTTATTGAAGTGCACTGCTATCCTTGAAAAATGAATGAGAAACGTCGCGAAATTGAACGTGATATTTAAGATATATCATAAAATGCAATGTTCGATGCACGCAAGTTTCTTACGTACATCGAAGTTCAAGAATTCATTAGCATTAAAGAGCAGTGTAGAAAATTACGATTCATAAAGATTCTAGGAAATTTTCTTAAAAAGACTGCATGTGAACAAGAGAGTAAATTGTTAAGCAACTTAAAATACGAGAATACAATACAAAGTAGAATCAATACCAAGAAATGTATAGTCATTCATAAATTACAATAAGGCACGAGAATAGCGTAACATATAAGTAGCACAAACAGATTAGTGAAACAATACGAGTAAAGCTACACGTGGAGCACTTTGATAGAACTACACGTAAGCAGTCATGTAAGCTATAACTAGACGATCAAATGATGCATCAACAAGTATACTTCTGACTAGCATAGGCGATGATACCCCCTTGTCACCCAATTGCACTGAACTAACTAAACTTATACCTACGCGAGCAATAGGTCACGACCCTGTCTACTACATATTATTACTTAACATAAAATATTATTTTATCCACGTATAAACACTATGTCATTCAAGTTTGTCTAGGGCTTATTCCATGCAAAATCAAATTTCAGATCTCAAATTACCAGTAAAAACTGTTAAAATATAAGACCACAAATATAAATTAAAATAAATAAAGCATTAAATATTTATTATAACATCATGTACAATTTTAATTCAGCCAACCTGCATGAAGCAATAAAAAATCTGAATGAAAAATTACCATGCACACCAATCGTTTTGGCTTTAAGCTAATTGGTATCTTTTGTGTGTTTTCTTTGACACGGGAATTCGACTTGACTAATCAGTAGCTCATAGCACCAATGTAGGTCCTATTTATTTTCGAAAAAAACTTAAATTGCTATTTTAAGCGCTTTAAAATTGAAAGAGAGTAACCATAGCAACCGACATATATGCAGTGTTTTGGGAGTCAACGTTACTACTAACAATATTTCCATGGATACCATCCATGGTTGCAGTAGACTCGAAAAACGTTACATTTTAAAATTAAATCTGTCATACTTTTGTGTAAATTAGAAATTCAAAAATCCGGGCAACAAGTACATTAGAAATTTTGTTACCTTTCCAATGACCCCTTGATCGCCAAAATCGATTCTTAAATGTGGGCACTATTTTCCGTCAAAATTTGTACCCCATTTGTTGACCCTGGCCCCGAACCCTTGAGGGTATCGGGTCAACTGGCTACACTTTTGGGGTCACATCAGGATAGAATTTGAATTTTTTTACATGCATGCTAATCAATGATTCAAAAATATTATGGCATTGTATAAACTATTTTGGTAAAAAAACGAGTTTAAAAGTTTTGTTTGTAAACTCTTAAACTCTACGCTTCAAATTAAAAATTAAAACTACGCTTTAATTTTCTGCAATCCGGAAAAATAAATATTGCCATATGGTGTTTTATTTTTTTCGGCATTCTACGGCATCATTTCAAATAAGAAGAGAAATCGTTTAAAGTACATGCAGTAACCACGCTTTTTCGGTAAAAACTTTGATTAAAAGTATTTGTAAAATTACAAGTTTTGAACTTATCAATTCTTCAATATAATAAAAAGTTTATACGGTGAAAGCCAATGCTAATATATGTTTGTAAAACGACATTAATCAATAATCTAAGCCACACGTGCAGCCAATCACATCAAAGTATTTAATTGTTTACCTTGATGACCAGGTCTTGGTCGATAATCAATTTGATTTTTGGATATTAAGGACGACACGGTATTAGCATTTAAGAGAAAGAGTGCTAATACACAAATATTAAGCCAGATACACTGCAAAATATTTGCCCGCTATGCACATTTAAATTCCAAACGAAAAGAAAGGAAATATACAGTGTTTAAATATGAGAAACCTTCTAGTTATTTTCATGATGGTTTTCTGTGGGAACACAGTTTACACTTTTAGTGAGGCAGGCACACAATTTGTGGAACTTCAAAAAATAGAAGATGCACTAAAATCCAAGCATTTACACATTTATTACCGCAATATTTTAACAAATGTTATGCAAAACCGCTTAAAAGGATATTTAACAGGACTAAATCTCAACACAAAACTTAAACCGTTTGCAACTCAAAACTGCTTAATAGAAGCTATAAACTTTGAAAACGTCGACTTTCTAATGCTAGATAACCCGGTAATTTTACGAAATCCAATTTTGGGAATTCTTTGGCAATTTAGTAAACTATTGAAAAAAATGGATTCTGAAGTTGTATGGATTGCCCAGGAATTATCACCTTGGAAAAGAAATAGTACAAAGTGGGATGTTTGCAACCACTCAAAATTATTTCTAGGGTTTAGCTGTCTAGACATTTCTTTCAATAAATTTGTTTTTAATTCAAAGCCTTGGAATTGCGAGGTACACCTTCGAGTTTTAGAAAATGCTCCAGTGGAACGACCATCAGTACCTGCGATTTTTGCATTTCGCGAAAAAAAACTTTTTCTGAAAAGCAATTATCCAATAGTTGTGCTAATCCATTTTGAAGATC
>JAQFXM010008369.1:0-10746 GCA_034693345.1 Entomobrya multifasciata | reverse complement strand
GATCCAGTATCTGCACCAGTTTCTACCCCTGTCACTTCCGGAAGTTCAACAGTACCTGTTTCCACCCCTGTCACTTCCGGAGATCCAGTATCTGCACCAGTTTCTACCCCTGTCACTTCCGGAAGTTCAACAGTACCTGTTTCCACCCCTGTCACTTCTGGAAGTTCAACAGAACCTGTTTCTACCCCTGTCACTTCTGGAAGTTCAACATCTGCACCAGTTTCTACCCCTGCCACTTCTGGAAGTTCAACAGCACCAGTTTCTACCCCTGTCACGTCAGGAGGCTTGTCATCTACTACAGGTTCCGTCACAGCTCCTGTAAGTACCATCGTTGGAGGAATTGTACCGAAATAGCCATTTCCCTTCATGATATCGTTAGCGTTAATGAGTATAGCAGGTCCACAAAGTATTAAGTACTTGTAATTGAGCAATCAATAAAAGTGTCCTCTATGATGTGATATAAATATATTAATTTATTTAATTATTGTACAAATATAAAAAATTACAGGTTTTATTAAGAAATTAAATCAATGTTCAGTTCGTAAAACATTTACAGCATTTGTCCAGTCTCGCAAGCATTATTTTGTGCATTTCTTTGCCAGAAGATCAATACATGTAATTCACACATCACTTATGCAACTTGTACACAATTCTCTTCATGCACCATTATAATAAACTCTTCAGCACGTGAGGTCGAATCTTGTTCAATACAACTCACTGTCTGTTAGTTTTGAGAAAATGGGTCACTCACTTAGCTTAAAAGTGAAAATTTGTGCTTGTTTCATCACTTCCTTTTGAAATAGGCGATACAATTACTGAGTTCATTGCAAGCTAGTAACGACACTTTCATGGCTCGACATCGAAACATTTTGAATTTGAATGTTGCATGTAGTGAATTGAAACCAACTATATCAAACCATTGTTCAATATTTTTTGTATCAGCAATCAGAATTTTATAACTTATAAGTAAAAATGTTCATCTCACAGCATACTAACAAAGTAACAATGAACTGACAGCGATGACAGTCCTTAAATGAAGTCGTCAAATGCAACCTAATGAAGCCTATGATAAGCCAGCAGTCAAAATCTCTTTTAATAAATTTCAGGTCGTTCCATTTCCATTCAACTAGTCAATTTCAATCTCTCAACCGCTACGCTGTCATCACAAAAGCTTTCAATTATTTTCCACTGAAATAATTTATTACATTTCTAAGCACGGCTGTCTAAAAAGGAAGCAAGTGTGGATCAATATCTTGCACCATTTCTATATCCCATCTTTTGTTATTTATGGACTTTCAAGATCATTTTTTCATTCATTCAATAAGCCTATTAGTATCATTTTAAGGAGGATGCTTCCTTATATTACATCAAATTTCAACTTGAAACACGGAAAGCCTTTTCAATTTCCCTATTATAACTTTCTATCAATAGTATTACATCATCGCATCATATAGCTTACAAAGTCGTCAAAAATAAATTTGATAAAAGCGGATTTCACTTTTAAACGTATGGTCTTTTTGTATTCCCTGCCATTTTTTTCAGGAAATTCATCAACAGCGGTACGTTGAATCGACATTTCAGTAAGTAAAAATAGGTCATTCCTCCCACACATCAAAATAATCCAGATTTCTCTTCAGATTTTAAAAACAGCTTTTCTCATAATCATGTAAAATGATGTGCAGGCAGACTTGTACCCAACATGATGTGAAAGATGATTCTCCTACGCAAAAAATGATAAAAGTTACGCGATACACTTACTATTTTTCTGGGGGAAATAACAAAGCACTTATTGCAAGTGGAAAGTACACTGAACAAAAAATTATACATCAGCAACAGGTTTTTATAGTGCTAAGGGTTCATCCATAAACAAAGACTTGCGAACAATGCATTTTTGATTAAACTACCATGCTTATTGGGAATTATAAGACATGGCTTGTTGTGTTTGTGTTGTTTCTGAAAGTCCAAATTCATCTGAAAGCTCATCATGGCCTCGACAACAACGAACTCAACTACACTTTAATCCCTTTTGTTCATTGAATCCCCCCATCTAGTACACAACCTTGCCATATGGATGGGTAGTAAAATGTAGGAAAAGAAATATAGTTACACTTTCACACATACTTATGCACAACATTTTCAATGGAATTCAACAATCTTTTTTGCTGGGTTCAACATTGAAATAAATCAGTGAAAGAACAGAGAGCTCAAGAAGAACAAGAAGTTTACAGCTTCTGCTGTGCTCTTGTATTTTTTTCTGTATGGGTATTTTCCCTTGGAGCAGCATTCCAGCTTCTGGAAATAACATTGGAAAATGGAGCTTATGCACTTTGTTGTGTGAATTCTCTAAAGCAAAGCAGCTCAAGTGAAGTAAGATAAATGCATATAGAAATGTAGACTCTCCAACACGACAGAAAAGAAAGAAGGCGAGAAGCAAAGATGGAATTTTCCAAGAGAGCTCAAAAGCGTGGAGAAGGGATTTTAACGGTGAAAACTGAAAAGGGCGTAGAAGGAAAAGTATTGTTAGGGTATGTGCCTGTATAGGCATTCATAGATCCTTCTTTACACTATATATGAAGTCTTACAAGTAAACATGCACATCTTAGGCATAAGCTGATCTTGGATGTAGTGTTGTGGTGGAATGTTGTAAATTAAATTTTTTCTACAGAGGATTCTAGGAAATCGAATCGGTAAAGTAGAATAGAATGAGAAAAAAGAGCTGAACAGCAAAAGAAGGCATTGGTTAAGAATTTTTTAATACTTTTGTGCGCTATGTATTCTCGCCAGCTTTTTTCAGTGTAATTATAATTATACTTTTTGAGAGTAATGTGAGGTTGGTATTAAAATATTAAATGAAAAACTATAAAAATTTCACATATTTATGTATGTATGTTGTATGTTTAAAATATTAATATGTATCGCAGTTTGAAAAAAGGATTATTTTCACAGGAAGACAGAGACTTCCTTTTCCTGAGTAATTTTTCAGAATGTAGAGAGTTAACAGGAAACGATGTTAAAATACTTTCTCTATACTGCGTATTCTCTAATTCTAAATTTGCAACCAATCCCAGTCAATGTACCTTGAGAAGACATGTAGCAACTTCCAGGAGGTTGTTTGCTCGATTTTGTTTGTAATTGGATCCGGTGAATTTTTGTTATTGTACGAGTTTAAGGAGGAGAAAGTGGAGAGATGCAACAGGAAGTTGGATCAGGCTGTAAAAAGATTAATGGGCGGTGGTGTACAAATGTTAAGAGGGCATTAAGTTGTAATGTAAAATAAAGGTTGATCGTATTAATGGCAAAGTTTAAATTACATGTTCTTTTATACCAGAATGTGGCTTTCAGTTGAATGTGGTATGTATAATTGACAATCAAATGTGTGTCTGTAGTCTGTAGTGTAATAAATTTTTCTAGTTGGTACATTACAGAAAATTCAATAAAATTGTGTAAACATATTTATTTATTTATTCGTATGCTGTAAATTTACTTGAAGCATTTTGAATTGAATGAAGTATTCAAGTTTAATTAGACTTTTTAAGGAGATTTTTTTGGATCTTTAAAAATAGCTTTTATGGTAAAAATGAAAACATTAAGAGACAGACACGTGTCCATTGGATTTAAAATCTATATAGACATTGTATGAACAAGTTCATGAATGCATGTAATAATCCGGTTTTAAAACTCATCTGTTAACCTACATAAATTCTACATATAGCACTTTTCTATCTCTGTTTCATGTCTGTCTAAATTACTTATCTCCATTAAAAGTCAACTTTCCCGACGGAATTTCTTTTTTCCCTACATCTCTCTGCCATTTGCTGGATTCATCTCTCTTCTTAATGCAGGGATTGTACACTGAAGCTAGTTTAGCAGTCCCAAAAGACACACAATGAGATTCAAACGACTCTTTATCGCACTTAACTCCAAAAAATGGTACCTAAATGAACAATACGATAATCTAGCTAAGCTATATATACCACACACGAAATAAGTTTCGTTGAGTCGAGGTTATGATGTAATAAACGCACATACAAGACAAAAACGCCCTTCTTTTCTCCTTTATCTCCTCATTTCTCTCTTTACCTTGTGCACTGTACTACCGCCATTACCATTATCCTGCCACCTCATCTTATCCCAGTCGTCATCATTATCCTCACCGTCGTCAACACGGTCATATTATTCCATTGTCTGTTGTTCCTTCGCGCTCTGTTCTGTACCCCTCTTTCCCTTCACTACTCCCAAAAAACTACTTTTGCTCTTCTACCATACTTCCTTCCTTTTTGCTCCGCTACCGACATAACATTGTCGACTTTACTGCTACTGTTCAGCCTGTCTATAGATAAGTGCATGACTGCCTGTTTCCGCTGTAAGTGACGTTCTTATTCACTGCAACGGACATGTTGACTATCTCATAACTTTGTTCCCAAAATGGTGCATGGTGGTAGTTGTAGTGTGCTGCCGGGTTTTCTCTTTCTGAAATGAAGTATACATATATGTACCATAAATGACAGGTATCCAACCATTCCAACCAAACTGGTAGTGGCACTCCACATACAAAAAAAAACATACAGCTCTTCAAAGGGCTATTCCGTACACAAAAAGTCGTTGCACTTCTACATCTACGACCACTTATAGTACTATGGCATGGTGTTATACTCTTTTTGTCCTGTCCATTTAAAATAAAGCATTATGATGAGTAGAGCACATAAAAGCCATAAATGGACGCCTGGAAACTCTACTTCAACTTTTTTTTCTCTAGCGGAGAAAGGTTCCATACGAAGGCAACTAACCAGCGATGATGACGGATTCTGATGTGATATGAATGTGTATGTGTGCTATTTTGCTTTATCATTATCGTCATCTCTCTTTCTTTTACAAACTTTGTTCTTTGGCTTGCTTTGAAAGGTAAGAAAAGGCAAGACAATGCTGGCCAACCCTTATTCTTTCTTTTCTGGATTATTACAGCAACCAAACTGGTTAAATAGCTTTGGTCTATTCTTCTAGTAAAGAAAGGTGAAATAGGCAGGAAATGAAGGTGTACACTCTGCGATGTGTGGATTGCGTTCTATTCTCATCTACTTTCTTTACAGCTGAAACTCAAGTCAAATCTTTTTTCTTCTTCCTTTCAACAACCAACTTTATTTAGTTAACGATTTTTACTCTCGTTTTCTTTCCTCTGCTTGCTTAAGAGAAAGAGAGCAAGAAATGGAGAAGAAGGCAATGAAAATGAAAGTTCTAAGAACTAAGACTAGCCAGTATAGTTGTAAAAGAGAAAGGAGAATCTCAAAAGAAAGAATGTTATCGTCATCTCTTTGTGTGTTTTGTGTTCAGGGAGTTGACATACCCGGCTTTCTTTCTGTGTCCTTTTAAGGTCATCATCATTTGCAGATGGCTCTCTCTTTTTCTTATAAAGAGGTAGACAGAAAAGTAAATGGGAAATGTGTGGAATTTCATCGTTGACAGAATGGGCGGGTATAATAACAGCTGGTTGTAAAAAGAAGGAGGAATATGTAAAAGAAAGTACCCAAATATATAGAGCATTTTCTTTTTTAGCAAGGATAGTTGTAATAGAAAAAGGGAGAGAATAGGGAGCATTGAATTTGGTGAATGGACAGATGTGCTGAGCTGAGTGCGTTTTATCTTCCACCAAATTTGGTAAACATTGCGTTTTATATAACATTCATGATGACGATAATGGCACAAAATGGTAATGTCTTTTGAATTGAAATGAATCTTTTAACTAGACAGCAAGGACCAAGACCAGTGGAAACGAGGGAATTTATTTCAGGTCATAGATTACAAAACGCAATTTACCATTTTGCAGACTTTTTTTCAAATGTTTAAGATGTACTAAAAGACGGAATTTAAAATAAAAAATACACACAGTTTAGTTGGATACATTTTAAAATTCCGAAAAATTTCCATATAAATTATTAGAGTACATTTTCTTTGTGAAATTCAATTAACACACAAAAGTAGGCCAACAAAATGTTTTGCCATTTTTGCGAAAAATATACAATGTTGCCGTTAGTGTTCCAGTATTTTTTGGAACTGGTGGGGTTGGGTAGGCATGAACAAACGAGGTAACTTTAATGATTGCTAGTACAATGATAGTAGCACTTGACCTGACATAATGCTTCCAAATATTTTCTATTTGTTTCTTTTTCTCGCTCTGTTGCTGAAGTATTGAGTACGTAAAACTCACTTAACTCGGAATCTGACAAAAGAACCAAGAGGGTTAAGGAGGAATGATATGATGATGGGAAATATAATGCTGCGTGCTTCTAATAGTTCTATAATTTTGTTCCGAGACAGAGATTAAACAAGAGATTCTTTTTCCGAAATATTATATCCGTTCCCCTCTAGTAAAGTGTGTAACAAATACATATTACTAAATCAGATACAACTTTAAGGTATAGTATACATATTATAGCTCTTCCTTGCATTAACTTTCACTATCTGGTTAGTAAATACTCAAGAGTAAATACATAATACATTTTTTAGCGTTGTAAGAAATGATTCCAGAAAAAATGATTATTTCTTCTGCTATATTAATAATCAGCAAGAGGGAATTTTTGATGACTTAATTTGTTTTTATCAATTATGACAAGGTAATTGAACTGGTTTCCAGATCCTTTACCCCCAGAGAGTTAATTCATGGTTTAATATTGTAGATCGAGAGGGGCAGACAGACAGACAACTAGTTTTTTGTATGGCTTGTTCTATAACGGACTTTGATAACGGAACTATTGATCTTTTACTTTTTTCACGTTGGCTGTTGTTGCTCTCACTCAACTGGCTTGGTCCTTATGATCCTTTCCTCGCTTCTCTGAAAGAAAATCCTTTTTTCAAGTTCTCTAAGCCTCTTGGTTATATGATGTGAGTGAAGTAGGAGACGCAAGGAGAAAGAGATGAGAATGATAAACACAACAGGTTTTCCACCACATAAGTGTATTTGTAAGCATGTATACACCATATATATGCTTAAAATATGTATGTACAATGTACAACAGTAAGTTATATCTGAAATGTATATCCATGAACCATGAAAATGTCTACCATGATAAGTTAGGTGAATATTTAGTCTGTGTTGCTGTGTAAATATGATTTTTTTAAATCGTTTCACAATTTCCGTGCTAAATTAGATTTCTAACTGTAATTTGAAAAGTAACCATGCCCTAGTTTACATGTTCTGAGGAAGGAAATCGCTTCTTAAAATATATATTTCACTATTTAAAAGGGGTAATAGTAGTTTGTTGGAAAATAAGTCTATGAGATAAACCCCCTAAAAAGTGAAAGACAAATTTACAATACTAGCTCCCAGAATAAAGGGAAGGAATAAAGCCTCTCAAAGGACTTTTACTGTATGCATGCATACCATGTACGCAGCATGTATCCACTTTTCTTTCTTGTTGAAGAGGATTTTTTGGTTCTTAATAAGAGTAATGACTATGAAGGAGAAAAGAGCAGAGAGAATCGATTTTTTATGTACGATGATGATCAAGTTGTGATATATTTTTTGTATACATGTACGTTAAGTCAAGTGAAAAGCTCTTTGTGTGCAATATATGTTGTAGATATATAAGTACACATCAGGAGAAAGCAACAGCGTAGTACAAAGAATGTTGGGTTCCTTGCTTTTTGTATCGTATCCTATCACTAAACTTGATATCTTTCCTTACATATTAGTAGTTCAAGTAGGATTATGACAAACAAGGAGACTTTCATCGGGTACATTTCTATCCAGGCTTGTTTGAGAACACAAGTGTACATACATGTATAACAGTTTCGAGATTTGAAGTTAAGTTATATTTGGAAAAGATCAAGTGTAGTATGGGAAGTTTATTTTTCCAGTACACTTTTTTGATGATGGCGACATAGTAATCTGTAGTAATCATGAAAGAATTATTATTACAGTGGAGTATTAAGTCATTGAGTTGTTACTCTGATGAAACGATCTAAAATTAGCTTCGTTATTACGTTTGTCTTCCTCCGTTACTACCCTTTCAAGAGAGTAAAGTAAGAAAGAGCATCTCAAGCTGAGAGGTCTAATTGAAAAAGGAACATTGAACTATAGGTAATCCTAAAAGGCTTAAATCTTATAAAAATTCGTCTCAGGGAAAATAATTAATAGTTAAAAACAAATGAAATATTATGATCGAGAAATATAGCTGAACTTATGGTCAGTCAATAGCGCATGTCGGTAATTTTAATTGTATTTGAAGCGAAGCACAGATACGGTTAGTTATAATTTTAGTTTTGAATGCATTGTTCGACTTTGCCCCATATCGTGCAACATGAATGCATATGTATATTCTCAAGCGAATCATATTTTTTACAACGAAATGATCCGTGCAAAATGCAAATGACCTGCACTGTTACTGTTCATGTCCATCCGAATTTATGTTACTCTGATCGACTAACACATCCACGTCCTTCGCAACAACTAACATGTCTGCATCTATAACATGTACCCGTCAACTTTTCATATTTAATTTACCCAGAAATATCAAACAATTCTCATCAGCCACTCTTTTGTTGTGCTATTCTTTTGTCTATCGATTTACGAAGCTTTAGTTTTACTCTCATCTATTTTGGAACTTCTCAACAAAATTATATACAAGTGCTGCTGTTGCGCCCACTTTTTCACACGAACGAGCAATTTTCCATGTGTGATTGAATCTACTATATTACTTTCTTCCTAAATGTTGTATTATATCCGCAACGAAGCAATGTTGCTGAATATGTCTAGGCGTCACAAGTCACAACATTTTTTGCAACTGTTTGTTCCATACAACCCACATGCCATAGCCATAACACTTAGCATGACTACAGGGTACTCCAGCATGCAATTTGTTACGATGATTATGTCGAAATCTTGTGCTACCGCTTTACCTAAAACCGATAGAAGCTGGGTTCAATAATAAAATATTAAAACTGGAAAACTTTTTTCATTCCTTTCTACAAAAAAACTATTGAAATGAAAATAATGTTTCTTCTGGTATCATTGGCACATTTATAATTTTCATTTCATATCGTCTAAGGCCAAGTAAGACGCAACAATTTTGAACTTTCCGATCCACAAAAAATACTTAAAATTTCTAACTTTATTGCTCAAATCAATAATTTTTAGTTTTTTTCCCTACATACTGATAAAATATTAGTTTTCGCCCTTCCTTATGTTTTAAATATGATCATTATAACAAAATCCCTTTCAATTTTTTGTTTTATTTATGTTAATATAACCGTTTTTCTCATCCAAACAGTTTTATTTTTGGGAAACAAACAAAAAGTTACCTTTCAAAACAAAAACTAATTCACCAAACCCGAACTTTAAGTCTGAACTTCGTTCTTTTTTTTATTTTTTTTTGGTGGATTGGATCGCTCCATTATCATACAGTTCAAACCTGGGTATAAAAATATATTGAAAGACACGATATCTATTTTGTCGAATCACGTTTCTCGAACAAAACTTTTTTGTTTTCTTATTTCTCACTTAACTGTTTCCCTTCCTTTTCGTTTCGAGGAAAGTAATGGGGTTCTAGAATAGAATTTCTTCCTGATTCCAAATGCAAAGATATCTTTTAGCTTTAAAAATTCGGAATAAGGTGGTGGTATCTTCGGAAAATATGTATATATTGAAGCCTCACAAGCACAGAATAATCAGACCAAAAAAGAATCAAATCGTTCGACCAAAAAAAGGATGTTGTGATGCGAAGAAAAGTTGCTCTCTTTACACTGGAACGTGATATACGTGCTCACTAGCCGGTTAGGTTGAATTAAAACCTTTACGACAAACGACTTCACTAGCCTGCCTGCATACGTTTATCTAATATGGAAGAAAAACTTTCAGCCAAAAGTTTTATGTTCGTGTGATCGGTGATCTTTCACCGAAAAAAGATGTATTGCCACATAAGTTAAATCAGAAAATTTACCCTTTTTCTGTTCATGCACACGCGGCATATATCTACATAACGGATATTATATGGAAACTGCTGACATCCAAAGGAGGAGATTCATTGTGCCAAGTTTCGCATAAATTTGTAGCATTATCAATATTATTAGCATTTCGATCTAAACGAAACATAAACTATGACGGAGGAAAAAATAAGTGCTTTGGAATAAGTCTCGTTTCAAAGAATCTTTAAAAAAAATATTAGCTGAAAACTGCCATTGTATACATAAGCATTACTAAGAATGGAAAATAAACTGATTTAAAACGAGAAGAATGTAACATTCTGAGAACAAACTACCGAAAGCGGTGTATGATGAGATGAATATGATTTTTGTGATGCATGTATACATTTATGTTCATTTAAATACGTATATGCACGCTTTAACGTATGTATACTTGCAATTTAAAATGCATGTGACCTTTGAACCCCTATATTTCGGGTCAGGGGGGTCATTGGGTTCTGAAAATCAATCCCAAGGAAGGTCTTTACCTAAGGTGTATGTGTACCAAGTTTGGTGTCAAATGGTCAAGTGGTTTACTTTGACGCCATTAAAATGGGATTTTTCGCTTGAAATTTTAAAAATGATGTCGTGTCAAAATTGGTCAAAGGTATGTGATTTAAACATTTGCAAGAGTAAGTAGTTTGAGTAGATATAGACGTTTGTACAGCAAAATACCATGTCCCATTCAGAAATTTCGAAAAAATTGATCTAATTCAAATTTAGTAAAATATTCTGACCTCAAAAAATATGCATGATAACTGTCTTTGCCAATAATGTAATACTACCAAGTTT
>JAQFXM010008368.1:0-10747 GCA_034693345.1 Entomobrya multifasciata | reverse complement strand
CGATCAAGCAGATCAAAAGCAGTTAAGACGTGTGGATTAACGTTCATTGATAACATGTAAATATTTTGAATGGAAGGCGCTTACAAAACTTTGTCAAATATTTTTTGCTATAAAATAAGCGTATAATTTTTTTAGAGATTAGGAAGTTCTAAAATTATGCAATGATTTGGGGTTATAATGCCAAGAACCATTGGAGTTGAGATTTTTTGTAAGGTCAAATGTTTTGTGTGCGATAAGCTAGGTTTTATTTAAACAATTTGATAATACAATAAATTTATTTAGAAAGAATAATATTAACATGTGACACATGAAAATACAATAATGTGCTTAAGTTTAAGCTTTTCTTGTTGTGTGTAAAACAGGCTCGTTCATATAAGTTGACTCTATTTTGAAAGTATTTATGTACTATTTATATGACAATATTTATGACAGGTATTTTTAAATCACTTGGATGGACAAAAATTCTGAGAAAAGTGCTAAATTTCATATTTGACTATTGTAACAAAACTTTACAGTGTATTATTGAGTAGAAAATAAATTATCACAATACTATTGCCACCTAAATCAAATAAAAATCATTTCTGACTTATGGGTTCTTACGTCATCAGCATCAACCAATGTTCTTTTATTAATGAAGAGTATTCCTAATTCGAGAGTTCACTTGGTGATTCCATGCCGTTTCATAACACCATTATAATGAACTTATTATAATATTTTGTTTCGGAAGAAGAATTTTTAATCAAACGTATGGTTTTATTTGGACACCGAGCGCCGGAATTTTCATGTTTCAGCCGAAGAAAGCAATTTTCTAGAGAAATACTCTTACAGTTCAATGATATAAATTTTATTAAATATAAATTTAATAATTTTACTTCGTTGTTATGCTATGTATAGGAATTGTAAGGATCAAAGTGGTGAGGAAAAGGAATTATAATCATCAGACGATGGTGACAAAATTAATATTTTGCTTGGCTTGTGTCGGTTTAATTAAGTTTTTAGTTTTGGTTAATTAAAATTTCATCTAGCAAGGAGTTTATTCTTTTATTAACTTGTTTACCAATACGACAATTTTGAATAATATAAGTGTGTAATATATTATATTGAACTTTTGAATTAACTTCAGTTTTAATTTTGATCCAAATATATATACCTTTGACGCTATGCAATATTATGATGTATAAACAATGAGAGCAAATAAACGCTCTTACAAATAAATAGTTAAAAACATGGATTACAGCTGCTTCTCCTCTATTTATTAGAGGTATTTAAATTCTACAATTTGACTATAAATAATTACATTGTGCTATTAAACTCTTTCATAACAGGATTACATAAACTGTCATTTGCTCATAGATTTTGCGCTAATCTTCAGTAATTGAATATTTAGACTCTCTTCCATACTTATATTTCATGACTAATACAAAATAACACATTGTGCCAAACAATCTAATTTCTCTTTGACCAAATTTCAGAAATCCTAATTTGTCAGCTATTGTTTCGGAGATTTATTGATATTTATATTTTTTCAGCATTAAACTTTGAAAGTCATTTTCAACACGAAATATGATTTTAGAACAAATGATTTATAGGTAATATTGAAGGTTTGACAACTTGGCATTTGAGTTCTAAGCCAACATCAACGTAACCGTCATATCTACGATTTGCATTATTGCTGACAGAATTGTACAAGAATTTAAATCAAAATACATTCCCATTTTCGCCCTTGTTCTGAGACATGATCTTAAAATCATGCGACTTCGCTTTCCTTTCAATATCGACTTCCAAAATTGATAAAAATCTTCGAAGTCTTGACAAATTATCAAAGCAAACTTGTGAAAGACAATTGTATTAGCTAAAATTAGTACATCAATCAAGAACAACATAACAACCATAGCCACAGGTAGTTGCTTATAAAGCTTTAGACAGGAAAACGTTGTGACAACATTTATCAAATAACCTGACAGGTTAAGACATGGTAATATGATATATCCAAATTGTAGATACGAATCCCACTTTAAATATGCTCGGCGGTAAATCTTAACTGATCGCTGAAAAATCAATGCTAAACTAAATTCTCCATAGCCTGGTTTTATTTTGCCAGGGATCGCTGGTTTCAAGCTTTTTCCAGCCACAAACATAATAAGCAGAAAGCTTAAAAGTGTAACAAGTACAGTTATCATGCCAACAAACGCATGAAATATGTACCACCAAACCATGTATACCAGTTCTCTGGTTGGAGTTGCTATTATGAAATTTGGAACGTAAAATCTCTGAATGACATGGAAAGTTGTATTGTTGAAGAGATAAGGCAAAACTCCAAGTGCTAAAGGAAACATGAGGCACATTCCAACCAAAGAGTAAAGCATGATGGTTGCAAAGTCCAGTTTTTCTATTCGGTCGTTGCAATCAGTATAGAAACAAAGTAACATTTAGAAAATTTTAAATCTTATGATTTATTTTGTGTCTATGTATGTTTATACCTTTAAGATTCCCTTTTGGCATATACTGGTTGAGAGCAAAACAAAAATAGTGTTTTCTTCGATAAAAGCTCCAGCGGCAACAGAAATACAAAAGTAATATTGCCCAAAGGAGCAAATCGAGGACAAAATCCACAAAAGTTATTTCACTCTTGCCAGGTTCGGATTGTAAGTAGTGAAGCATTCTCAAAGTTGCAACTGTAAAGCCAGGAACAACTTGACAGTTAAGATACAGATACAATAAAGACGACTTGTGGTTTTCGACAAATCTTCTTTTTTCAGGATCGTATAATACTTGTTGAGGAATTAGCTTTTGGAGGAACTGATAAATTCTTAGAAATGCTTCCCACATATTGGTCAGTAAATTTGCTTGCTTTTCGAGTTTATTTTTACCAAGTGCCGAGAAACTTAAGCTACAACTACAGCGTTCTACGAGGAAAGAACAATTGGAATATTTCTGCATCGTAGTTGAGCCGCGATCAGATAAGTTATTTTAATTAAATTACAATAGAAAAATACTTTATTAAATATAATGTTTGTATCTGCTATCGCATAAGTTTTGTTTTTGTTCCATTTTGTAAGACACATTGGTTATTTATTGATATAAGCGAAGCCATCTTAGATTGCAAATATTCTTTTTGCTTTACTTCATAGCTACTTTAGGCCTTACTATCCCAACGCTTACTATAGTTGAATAACATTTAATTATTTTGTGGCGATAGAGGTCTTTATATTAGCGAAGTAAGTCCGGGTTTTTTCAATTAAAGTATACCAGTTTCTAAGACAATATAATGTATTCCCTTAGCTTTTCTCGCTCATGAGATATTCATATTTACATATCTCGAAATTATATTTTTAAAGTCTACAAAACAAAGGCATTTCAAAATTAATAAAACTATAGAATATTACACCTGCGACCAAAGTTCTTTTGGATAAGAAATGTTCCGCAACTTCATAATTAAGTGGTTCCTGGTGCAGGTGTGGAAATTTTCCTGTATTTCAGTGCATTTTTACAAAGCAATCTAAACGACAAGCTGACGTTAACAAACATATTCGTGAACAGTGTCATGAAAATTATTATCAATGTGAAGTTTTTAGATTATTTAGTTTACACAAAAATAGACATTTAGGGCACTCTGCAGATGCAAGAAGTGTCAAATTTGGCGTTTGCAGTAAAAAATGTATGAGTGTAACAAATTAAAAAAGAAAAAAAAATCTGAAGACTTGAAATCATTTCAGTGTGCATTTAGTAGAAACGATTTGCATATACAGCTTCGACAGTACATTTTACCCACAACTATGAAAATGTGATAGAATTGTAAAATTTGTAACCAACAAATTAACAGAAGAGATATTTTAAAAGGCTGTTGTCAAAAGCATAAGCTTGGTAAAAATAAGTGTGATAAATATGGTGAACATTTCGTGAGTAAATTTTTATTTAAAAGTTACATAGAGAGTTGTATTGTATATCAGTAGCAAAAAAAATTTATAAACGAATTAGCAGTGACAGATGATAGAAAAATTTGTTATTTAACTGTGGTTGTTTAACTGTATTTAACTGTTATTATTTTTTAATAATGCTATGCATGTTATTCGGTTTACAATTAATTTTCATGAGCTCTTAGTATAAAATTTAGTATGACATCAACACAAGTTCTCACACATAAAACCACTTTCGTACTAACATATGTTTGTTTGTAGATAAGCATACGCATGCAAACGTATTCTGTACAGTGTATGGTACATATAAATATAACATACAATTGGAGTGCCAGAAAGAGTTCCAAAACTCTGGAATTGTAGAATATTATGACCTGCAATCCATCAACTTTACAATTTGACATTTCGACTTCTTCTAATTGGTAAAACGATAAAAAGGTTTCAAATGACAACAAAATTTCCAATAAAAATAAATATTTGTTTGAAAATGCAATTCTTTTGCGAAAATGTAACGAAATTTATGCTTTCTAATTAATTTTAAAAAATGCGATATAACTTTGAGTTTTTACGTTGTAATGCTACAAAGGTTTTGATATAAATGTTTACTTAATTCTTTAGTTGTACAAACTTAATATTGAAATTAAATTAAATGTTTTTTATTGTGTGTTCCTGAAACGAAACCATAAACGTTATTTGAAATAAATTTTAATTTGGATTAAATAAAATGTCTTGTTTTACATGCATAACGTATGTCTCTATCTTTTAACATCTCGTAGCGAAAAATGATCAGAAGTTTATCTTGGGTTGTACAGGAGCACACTTTCTTTGGTTGCTTGTTTACTGTTGGATTTCTAAAGTGTGTAAGCCCTAAGACTGCTTTGCTGTTACAATGTGGACTGACAATGTTGTTATGGAAAAACATTAGCCATCTCCGAATCACCACATGCAGTAAATCCAAATAGGGGGACCCATAAAATGCTAAGAGAAGGAAGAGTTCAAATGCCAGCGTGAGCAAGCAGATGGTAAAAGGTTTTTAATGCAATTCCCTCATCTCATGTGAAGGTGATGCGGGGTTTTCTTTTATTATGACATTAAGCCCTAGGCATTTCTCGCGCTTGTGATGTACTGTGGAAATGAATTTGAATTGCATATAACAACATGCATAAATAATTTTTTATGAAAGCAAAATCTTAAAACTTACTGCTTAAATTGTGAACAAATAAAGTGAGTTATGCTTCACCTGAACAAACTTTGTTTCACTTTTTCAATACGTTTATCATTCACTCTGTAATTTGTCTTCAAGTGTTAAAAATTATTATGTATTTATCCTTCTTTTGGTTCTGTTAATGGCAATGTTTGAAACGAATTCTTTTGGTTTTTATGGAGTTGAATGAATAATATATAAATTTACTCCCTCTTGTACCTCCCATTGTTAGTCGCTAATGCTTTCATAAATAGCACATAGCACATACCTATATGGAAACGTAACATAAGGTATCTTTTTATAATCGACGTTGTTATGGGGAATCCTCAGGAAGTCACAAACACCACACGCGATCTCAATGCACTACCATATGTGGACAAACAGTGTAAAGAGAAAATGCAAACAAAACAGAGAAAATAAGAGAAGTCGAAAAGCAGAATGTTATTTCATATTCATCACTACTAGTGTGAGGTTGTCATTCGTTAAAAGTATCAATTGTTAAAAGTTTCCAGTATTTCAGGTCAGCTCCCAAAATGAAACATATACAACGTTCTACCAAAACAATTTAATTAAAGGAAGATATAAAATGTACTAAATTTAACTGAAGACCAACAGAGCATAATAATCGTGTGTTTACATGTGTTTTTTTAGTAAACTTTTATTTACGTTAAATAACTGCTAAAAGATCCTACAAAATATTTTAAAAAATGTCATCATATCATCATCTTAATTTTTCTTATACTGCAATGGAGAAGAACTTATTTAAGTGTAAATTGTGTCCAAAAACTTTCCAGGAGGAAAGAAGACTACAAAGTCATTTAACTTTGGTTCATAGCGGAACCCAATATCCATGTGAATTATGTGCTTCAATTTTTGGTACCATTATTTCAATTAGAACTCACGTTTATACAGCTCATAACGGACCCAAACCATATCAGTGTGCATTCTGTGACAGTAAATTTACAACAGGCTGCGTTCTTAATGACCATATTAATGTTCACCACAGCATAAATAAAAAATATTTCAAGTGTGAGAAATGTGACAAAAGCTTTTTGCGGAAGTACAGTCGAAACCAACATCGGGCTGTACACAACAAGCAAAAAATTCACAAATGTCAGGTATGCTCATTGACTTTTAAAAGACAAGCAGATAGAAGAAACCATGAAAAAACACATAGCTCGGTGAATAGTTCTGTTCAATGCGATATTTGTGGCAAAACTTTTGCGCGTGAGGGTGCCCTACGACTACATTACAAAAGAATTCACAAGCCTTGTGAAAAAATGCCATGTGTGTTTTGTACAAAAAGTTTTAAATCACAGGGCGATCTAAATAGACATATTCGTCGTCATATTCATGAGCATGATCAACAATGTGAGATTTGTTTCAAGGAATTCTACAGTTTCCACAAAAAGGTTTTGCATATGAGGGTCCATACTGGAGAAAGACCGTTTAAGTGTGACGAGTGCAGCGAAACTTTTACCTGTTCAACCAATCTGACTCGACATAAAAGAAAGCATGCAGATGACAAGCCTTTTCAGTGTGTATTCTGTGGGAAAGGGTTTACAGCAAGAAGACTACTTTGGGATCATATTTTAAGAGAAATCGGGGAAAATTGGTATCACTGCAAGATTTGTGATCGGAAATTTACTACGATTGGGTTGTTAAGAGGTCATAGTGCATCGCATATGCTAGGTCAATATAAATGTGAGAAATGTGGGGACTATTTCAAGCAGAAAGAGTATGCGAAATTTCATATGAAAAGGTGTAGCAAAGCATAAATACTGTTTTGCTGCATTCTTACACATTTCCGCTGTGAATATGCTCGTCTAAGTTTATTCTAAGCTCGTCTGAAATATATTTGGTATCTTAATTACTATTTACATTAGTACCGCAAAAAATTTGTTTGGAATGCAGAATTTCATGATGTTTTGTGTGTGAACAGTGTAATTTAAATATTTTTAGGTAACCACTTTCGTAGATTAAAATTGTAGAATTTAGAGATTTATGGTATAATAAATTTTAAACTGGCCTAAGAACTTGAATGAGTACACAATAAATAGTGAAGCGATGTTTTGTGGATTCATAGAGCATTTACCAATTAAAAATTGAAAAATGTTGTTGTTGGTTTAGATAATTTTTAAATGCTAAGCAAACGGGAAAAGGAACAAATACCTATTATTGTCGCATCATCGTATTGAAGTTGTTTTGTATTTATTATTTATAGGGAATTATGAAGTGTATATACATATATGTGGAACCCTCTCAACCCAACCCTCATGCAATTGTGTGGAATGCTGCTGCACACAACAAAGTTTTATCCATTATACTATGCCATGTTTTATAATATGTAATATACCAAATACTCTTTTCTGCTTTTCTATCAAATACACTTCCGATTATTATTTTTATCTGGACGTTATCAGTACTCTGTTGGTTGTCCTGCAATGTAATATAATAACACTAAATAGTATGTGTGTGTTTTGGTTACTTCACATAGAGTTTGTTATGAGATAATAATAATATAGCAATAAAATACGACACAGAGTTTCTCCCTATCGTGTCGTTGCTGCTGCATAAAAAAAACATCTGGATATCACAAAACCACAGGCGATCACGAAAAGCAAGCAGGAAGTACTGGAAAAAGGGGAACCGCAAATGCAAGAAGATAGGGGGTGAAAGCCATACATGGCTTTATTTCATCTCCCATACGTACTTCCAATGTAAGACATACATACAATATTAATCCAAAAACACAAAACATACTATACAGACCCAGTTTGCTGACAACTTAAATGAAGACAATAAATTACAAAAGCATTACATCAATAAATCGAATTACCTATAAAATACAAATTTAAAAATTGGCAATTCCTACAAACGTAAAGTTAATATTTTGTGATTTGTAAACACAATAGGTCAAATTATTTTAAATATTATAACATCAACAAAAATAGCAACCAGCTGAATACCAACCACTACTAAAAAACAAACTGCAATGGGAAAGCAAGTGTTTCAGTGTAAATTTTGTCTAAAAACTTTTACAGAGAATCGAATATTAAAAGGTCATGTAACAATGACTCATACCGGAACTCAATATCCATGTGACTTGTGTAAATTAGTTTTCGGTCTTCCCATTGCACTGAAAAAGCATGTCCATAAATCTCACAACGGACCAAAGCCATATCAGTGTTCTCTCTGCAGCAGCAACTTCACTCTACAAGCAGCACTCAATCATCACACAAACGTTCACCATAATATTAAAAAGCAACATTTTAAATGCGACAAATGTGACAAAAGTTATTTGCGAAAAAGTACACTTTATCAGCACATGATTACACATAATGAACGAAAACTTCACAAATGTCAAGTTTGCTCAGCAACTTTTAATACACCACAGCAAAGAAGAAGGCACGAACGAAGACATAACCCTGTCAACAAAACTATAAAATGTGACATTTGTGAGAAATGGTTTGTTTATAAAGATGGTCTGCAACTACATATG
Source organism: Entomobrya multifasciata (assembly GCA_034693345.1). Classification (NCBI taxonomy): domain Eukaryota; kingdom Metazoa; phylum Arthropoda; class Collembola; order Entomobryomorpha; family Entomobryidae; genus Entomobrya; species Entomobrya multifasciata. Next base: position 2,124 of record JAQFXM010008368.1, on the reverse strand, counting down.
AGAATGATTCATGGAAACACCGAAAAAGTCGACTGTGTATTTTGCGGAAGAAGTTTTAGAAGGCACGGGGATCTTAACAAACATATCCGTCGACACATTGAAGAAAAATATCATCAATGTGAGATTTGTTTTAAAGAGTTCTATTGCAATAGTAAAAAGGAGAGTCATGTAAGGACCCATACGGGGGAAAAGCCATTTAAATGTACGGAATGTGGAGAAAGTTTTACACTTGTAACAAACTTAACTCGACATAAGAGAATGCATGTGAAGGATAAACTGCTTCCGTGTGTATTTTGCGGAAAAGGATATACATGTAAATACCTCCTTCGAGATCACATTTTACGGGAAATTAAGGAATCATGGTATGATTGTAAAATTTGTGGCAAATACTGTACTACGGCTGTATTGTTAAGACTTCATCAGCGGAAACACAACACGGGTCACTTTAATTGTGGAAAATGCGGTAAAGCTTTCCACCAAAAATTGCACTTCAAATTGCACATGGAAAGGTGCAATAAATAAGAGTTTCTTTGCTTTATGTACATAGGTGTAATTCCAATAATAACAGATGAACATTCAGTAAATGTTTTAAAGTTTTAGCAGCACTTTACAATGTTCTAGTAAAAGCTTGTACTTGTAAATAAATACATACTATATGCATTGCAGCTCTAAATGTCTCGACATAAACATATCAAAAATTATTTCTTATTGATTTAACCACTAACAAATAATTAAAAATGCTGATTATTTAGGATATTTATTTTACTATACTTGAAATTGAGGGCAAAATTAAATAGCATTGATGGTTTCTGTTATTTAATATTTAACAGCATAACATTTTACTGATATGAAACGTTTCTTATATGTATGTGTACTTTTGCAGTGGTCCTCCGGATGACTTGCAGAACGTTTTACCGGTGTAAACGATAAATTTGATATGATTTTAGCACTAGTCAATATCGGTGTTTGTATAATAAATATTTTCTGTAAATGTTCTTGTCAAAAGTTAAATGAAAATATCAAAATATGTATAAAAAATTAGGAAAGTCGTATAGGGCACTATCAGTAAGTTTACTTAATTTTGCAAATGCTTGAGCAATTTTTTTAGGTGCATCTTCGTGCATTCAAGTCTTACAAAAGTCTATTATGTAACATACAAACTTATTACTAGTAATTAAGATTTTAATGAATCAAATATTTAAGGTTGTTCGCGATTAAAATAAAATAGTCAATAATACATTGAAAGATTTCAGTATTTTGTTTTTTCTATGCATATTTTAATCCATCATTACATTTCCCATAATTCATCAAAAATTAATTTCATAAAATTAACAACGAAATGACGATCATCTTTAATAAACACGATTTTCCAATTAGCATTTGAGTACGATTGGTGTATGTACATACTAGTACATACATGCATACATACATACATATTTTACTAAATCAAATAATAATATGGCATAAATTTAGTGCAGTAAGTATTGCATAAATACCGTAAAATTGGGTATCTAGCTTGAAGAGACCAATAAAACTGTGTAAAATGATACCGTAATTTTCAGGAACTCTTCTGAAGCTGAGGATGAACTGACTTCATTTCACACCACACTGTGAACTATTCATACATTAGAGTGTATGACTGTGAATACTAAACATAACAAGGATACCTGTTCAACTGTGGAAACGAAAGCAAAACAATAACAAATGATCATCAGTTCATTTTACAGGCAATTCACTCTGCATACTCATAAAAAATTATCTATTTCCACAGTGTCAATGCATTTGTGTGATATAACTGTTAATAAACGAGTTAAAACTGCCAAACTAGTAAAAATTAAATTGATAAAGTAATAATTACATTGCATTATTTATGTCAATCTGGGACTATGAATGCTAAAGTGAAAGTCAAAATAAAGTCTGTAATAATAATTAATTAAAACAAATTGACTTTTTAGTGGTTTCATGATCATATCTTTTGGAATTAAGAAAATCGTCCCGTCACAAAACTATTATAATGGAAAGAAAACACTTCAAGTGTAACTTTTGTGCAAAAATTTTGCAGACGAAGAGCCGTTTACAAAATCATAAAAATTCCAAACATTATAAAAAGAAATTTTCATGTGA
>JAQFXM010008367.1:0-10747 GCA_034693345.1 Entomobrya multifasciata | reverse complement strand
TTTAGCCTAACCGTTATAAAAATCTGTTTACAGAATAAGTGCCAAAATTTACATGTTATTCAGACTTATTTCGAAAGAATCAATAGTGCATTATGTCATAACTATCCTATCTAATATATTTGCATATATCGAAGCATTGTTATTTGAAGTAAACTTGGTCAGTTAGCTGCTTACCGCGTCAGTAGTTACCCAGTAGTTTATATTGTTAAACGTATAAAGATATTTACAACCTTCTTTTGCTCATTCAGCACAAACATTACAAACCATAGAGAACGAAAATCAAGTTTTACAAACAAGCATTTTTTATTGCTGTGCAATATTGGAAAACTAAAATCATCTTTTAAATACTGTCAATCATATCGTGCAGGTTGAATATTTTACTAATATTGCCCGATAAAAACTCTTTTATGAATGAATTTCCCAAAAAGATGCACGTTTTATAGACCTAATGGATTTTACTAACAACTTACACAAATAAAGGATAATATCGTATCTCATGAGTGGTATTGAGTAAACAACAGCCAGCATATTGTCATCTGATGTGGAACATATTATTTTCACGAAAGCCTGCCTAAAAAGTACCAGTTAATCTTTCCAAATTGCCATTTGATAAGTTATGTACAAAAACTAAGTTTTCAATAGTTAACAAAGCAATAAGATAGTTAAAAATATACCAGTCATCACCATGTACAAAAATTCATGCATTGTTATTTCGTATAAAATTTTGAAATTTATATTTTCAAATATAAAATTATAAGCCTTGATGAAAATGTTTAAGTAAATTAATAAAAAGTAGAATGGTTTACATACTGTCCAGTTGGTGCTTAGTTTCCAGTCTCATTTCTTTCTAATATGGTTTGTAATACGAAACAAAAAACCTGAACAGACAAAATTCCATATTGTTAAGTATTTACAAAACAGCATAGTTAGCTCATAAAAACAAAACTGTTTTTGTATTTATTTGGTTCTCTATAGCAACGTGAATCTGCATTGATAAGTTTAGTATGTACTAAAAAACCTGATTACAGCAGACTTGTCTTTGACAAACACTATTTTACTTGGGATAAAGTGATTTTCAGACTGATGATGAAAGAAAGGTCATAACACTGTAGCACATATGTGACAACATTTTTTACATGGCTTGTTTGAACTCAACGTGATCAGTAAGCAGTTTACTGCATCGTGACAATAGTTCTCCAGGAATGCTGTATTGTTGAAATATACATGTGTAAATTAGTGAACAACCGGATTTTAGCACAGTTGGCTAGAATTTCTTAAAATTTACAAAATGAAAAAGGGGTCGTTTGGAAATCGTAAGATACAAGCAATTGTACATAATGTAAGTCTCATATTTACATGTAGTTTATTCTTCAATAAAAAGTAATTTTTTATCGTTAATAATTTTTGAGCTGAGCTGCAAATTTTTATAAATTTATTTTCTATGAAACAGATGACAATATGAACACAAGTCGTTAACATTTTACAAGACAACTGTTTATATTTGTTTTGATATCATTATTAGGAATCATTTATTTAATTTTTTGGTGATTAACCAATAATACCCGATCTGAGATGTTGAATTAAATTTTGTTTTACTGAACGAAAGCAGTTGTGCATTATATTTTATAGAAGTATCAAAATTTTAATTACTGTTTACTTATGTATTGAAGTAACGCAACCAAAAATACCACAGACAACATCATCTAAAAAAATTCGCGGATGTAATTTATAAAGTGGTACATTTTTAAGTGCATTTTCATTGACGAGGTATTGCTATGATCCAGAGGATACAAAATAAATTCCACATATTTTGAACGAATAGAGATACAAAACCGGTTTTAATTTTCACTTATTATATATATAATGTGCACAATGATGTTTGTATTTAGAACGAAGTTTGTTTTTCTCTAATATCACACTTAAAGAAATTTAAATGGAAGTATGAGACTTATGTGTCTTTTGAATGCTGTTAAATCTTCTTTCTTTTAAGCAGTCAAGAAAATATGCAATGCTGCACTTTATTACAACAAGTTCATAGATGAACGATCAGGCTGAACAAATGATGCTGAATATGTTTGTGATGATAAATCTTCATTTCAATATCAGCTTTAAGCAAACTCAAACAAATATTCTGCTAAATCTTTACACATCATGAGAAATCAAATCAATCAAATACTATTAGAAATAAAATAGATGTGTTACACGTATAAGATGTCATCTATTCAGTTCAGATATAGATAAGATGTAAGTATTTGATGTAATTTTTTTATAGCCTAGATAACCCTGACTGGTCAATGGCTTTTACTGTTGTGGAACGGCAATGCGAAAAAAATGCATAGTTAATGTGTTGAGCTGGTTGGCATGAACAAAACCATTTGCTACTTTAGTAGTATCACCTATTTGATATTAACGCTTATTCCACAGGCTGTAAATGAATAGCAGTCATGATAAACGTCGATTGTGCAGCTGCTGATATGAGTTTAGCACCGTTTTCGAAGTCCCCATGAATGTACCGATGAAAAATTTTGTTTAAAATTATAGTTTTCGAAAAACTCTGTTTTAATGCTGGGAACTTTCAAACAAGTCAAAGTTAAGATACAGGTCAAGCTTTTTCATAACTATTTAAATTTCAACTGTAACTAATCCAACTTGTCTTTTTTGTTTTTAACAGTGTGTAATTGAGAACTGATGGAAGAAATTGTACTACCATTTACTTGAAAAAAAAGAAGTTTTTTTAATTTGAGTACGAGTAAAACACTGAAAGTAAAATTATACTGTAATTTTTTTAATATGCACTTACGCATATGCTCATTATATTGTTTAAACATGTGTAAGTAGTACGTATGTGTAATATTCACGTATGTGTATATGTATGTATCTCTATTTTATAGAATGCAAACAATTACATACAAAGACGTAAAAACAAATTCGACTTAGTTTATATCATTTTTAAAGTTAACATCCATTTAAATAAATAAACACGTGGATTTTTTGTAAACTTAAAGTTCTACAAATGGCTCAGTTTACGCAAGTACATCTAACATGAAATGTCAACACAATAAAATTATTTTATTTTTTGATCACGTGAAGTTTAAAAGACGCTGGATTTATAGGTTTAAAATTTGGTGAATTCATTTCATTTTTAACCTGTCACTTCGATCATGTCGGATGACTTATGATTTTGTTTTGTGGATGGAGTCTATTTTTGTAGCTTAATTTTGATAGGGTTAAAAACTTGCAGGAATACGAAGAGTAGTTAAATACTTTACCATTTGTATCATTTTAAATTCATCTTTCAAAAGTAAATTGAATTTCTTACGCATCCAGAAAATTAAACATATACTATATGCGAAAACTATAATCTTTATGGCTGTGAATTACTTTCCCTTACGGGTCTACAGAGTTACTTTACTAAATATCATCTGTATAACTGCTAAACTATGCATACATTATCATAGATTGGTGGTATCTAATCAACATGCTGAAATAAATCTCTTTGTTCAATACGCTGGCGTGCCTTGTGGCAACTCGTGCATGAAAAATGCATACTTTTCATGTGAAATTTTTATTTAGTTAACTATTTAATCTTCTTGTAGAAATTCTTACAAATATGATTTTATAAATGAACAGTTGCGATATTAATAATAATGTTATTTAGTTTAACGAAATCATCCAAAAAATTAATCCTATCGTACACCAATAAACAAATGCATTCGGTCCAAATATTTTAAGCTAATTTTTAAGAAACGATCGACTTTTTTATTTACTCTGTAGTCAAAAAATTGGTAAATTTTAAAATATAATAATTTTCTCAATAAAATGCATTTATACTAAAATGCTTTCAAAATCTCAAATTGGTCATCGGTTTATCTTCTTGGTCATCAATATACATTGAAATAAAGTTCTTGAAAACCTCCCAACTTTTCATACATTGGCTGCTGAGTCTCACTCATTTCAGGTTGACGTTGCCCGGGCTTACGTTCTGCTTTACTTTCCACATCGGCAGAAACCTTCAAGAAATAAAGTTTAAGTAAATATGTTGATTATCAAACCCACTAGTAAAATATTTTTTTTGCAAAAGTACATACCAAATCCATCATTTCAGTGAAATGCATATTATGGGCATTTCCAGCTACAATTTTTACAAATGAGTTCACAAAATGGCTTCCTGCTTCTGGGTGCTTGTATGAATAATTTTTTGGAAGCGCATAAATAGCACACTACGGCATTGTTTATTTTGTTTTTACGTGAATCCTTCCTGTCTGTAACGCGACAGCTATTTACAATAAACATTTTTGGGACATTGGCTAAAACATTGCAGACGTCTGAGTCAAACTGATAAACTATGGAGTCATAAATGTCAATTTTCTCCCCATTGGCCAACTGAACTTTCCCTAATTCTCCATGTCCACCTACAAATATAAGTACAGATGCAGGCTCTACTTTTCTTGCCGGATCGTTCCTTCTTAGAATCTTTTGGGATTTCTCCACTATTAATTCACGAAAGCCCTTAATAATAGTCTCTACATAGGCCTTTGTGTATTCCGAATTAGTATCATCGAATGTTTAACCTCATAACCCAACTGAGTTAGAAGCTGGATTAGCTTGTGAGAGTCATATTGAGCTCCAGCTCTAAATGGATGATCCGTGTCGCTTGGATAACTCAGCATGTTCAAAATAAGTGCATATCCATTGTTTGTTCCAGGTAAAGCGTATAAATCTTTCCCAAGCTGAGAGTAAAAAAATATTTATTTAAACTCAACACTGTTTAACTTTAATATATATTTTTAAAAATTACCTTGGGATGAGCTTGAAAACGCTTCTTTAGGGATACAGTAGTGTTTTGTTCTGCTACAAATGTTCTACACTCCCATTCATCCTCTGTAATATTTTTAGTTTTTTCAAACATCCTTTTGGCTATGGCTGACAACGTACTTGTTCCAAGACATTCCTTCTCTGCTAAAATAATTAAAAAAAACTAATGTGCGGTTGCTACGTAAGGTTACTTGTTTAGAAATACATTTCTTTAATTTCATAACCCAACATTTCTATCCATCTCATCCAGAACCAATTCATCTTGAAATTTGGCAGTTTGGCTGGAAGTACTTGGTAATGATATATTAACCACTTGGTTTCCAGTTTCTTCGTTCGTAATCATTTGAGGTTGTCTATAATTGCCTGCATTTGGTTGTGCACGTCTTACTTCCTCTGTTGCTTTTATGAAGAATTCAGCCTTTCGTACCGTAGTAGTAATATCGTTCAGTTCACAATTGTCAAAAGCATTCAACAAGTTTCCCAGTGTAGCTTCCTCTGCTAGTTTACTTCTCCATTTTGGTAGAAATGTTTGCAGTATCTCAGTTGCTCCCTGTACTAGTGACATATTGTAGTTCCTATTTATTATTGCCAGTACATCCTGGCTAATATCCAGTTCAGTTGCTATGTCTGCCCTTTTCTCAGTTATTTCATGATATGTTCCGGATCTTCGCATTGCCTTGATAACCAAATTGACGGTGCAATCTTAATCGAGAATTTACAAATTACTAGTTTAATTGCCATACAACAAGTTTTTTATTAATGAATTTGGCTTACTTGTATCTCCAACTTTGAGGTGAGCCATGTTTTTTTCAAATACAAATAGAGGTGTGTATTTCACTGGAGCTTAATTTATTTTTCACAAATTTTTGGATCAGATTACTTGGCCACAATAGAAAAATATAAGTAAGATAAAATTGCAAAAAGTTGTGTATTTTTTAAACGTCAATCACAACACTGTTTTAGAATACAACAAAGTAAAATGATAGTTTTACAGAAATGTATTATTTTCAGTATATCTTGTTTTGCAATATGAAGAAAACATAAAATGCACGTCCATACGATACTAAAAGACAACGAGAACTGAGTTTAGTACCTAGTAACACTCATGACTCGCCAAGTATTACTTGATCCAGCACGTATGCATTCATACTACATGCACATTTCTGCTGAAAACTTGACTGATACTGGTGAAATAATGACTCAACATGAAATTACTCAGCTTTCACTTGAACCAGTCAGCAAAAAAACTACGCAGTAAGAATATTCTTTTCATTCGTTTCATGTTCACACTTACAACCTTAGTCACCCAATACCTTTCGGGTGGTATCCTTTCATCAAAACATTGTTCGTAATGAGTTATTATACAAAATATTCTGCGAGTGAAATTCGATTTTATTATATACTGTATGAAACCGTACAATTATCTTATAAAACTGCAAATGTTTTTTGTCTGGTTATTCAAAGTAAAGTACATCTGCATACATACATTAGAATAAGTTATAACAAATCGGATTACAGCATACTTGTCTTTATCTTTTATTTAAAAGTTATTTAACTTGTGCTAAAGAAATTTTCAGACTGATCATGAAAAAAAGCTATAACACTGTAATAAATATATCACACATTTTTTGCATATTTCGTTTGAACTGAACTTGACCAGTAAGCAGTTTACTGCACCGTGACATTAGTTCTCCAGTAATACTTTACAATTGAAATATACATGTGTAAATTTGTAAGCAACCGGTTTTTTGCGCAGTTAGCAAGAACATCTTAAAATATACAAAATAAAAAAGATCTCTAGATATAAACAATTGTAGAATAGCCTCATATTTATATATAGTTCTTTATTAAATGAAAAGTAAATTTTTGCTCGTACATTTGTCATTTTTATAAGTTGTCATCTATCATTAATCAAAAACGTTTTTAAATTAGTGATTAACAAATAATACCAGATTTGTGATATTGGATAAATATTAGTTTTACTGAACGGAAGCATTTGTTTACAGAACTACTAAAATATTAATATGATTTTTAAAGTAAGAGAATTAACCCAACAAAAATTCGCAACAAAAAACATTTTCAGAGCTCAGTTTGTTCTTGCTTGTGTGTTTTAAAAATGGTACATTTTAAGTGCATTTACATGTACGTCGTTGTTCATGATCCAGTGAACTAAAAATAAATTCAGAGAATTTTGAATGAATAGAGATAAAAGAAACCTGTTTTATTTTACATTTAACATGTTTTATAATGTGCGTAATGATGTTTATATTGAGAACCAAGTTTGTTTTTCTCTAATGTCACACTCGAAGAATTTATCTGAAAGTATGAGACTTACGCGTCTTATAAACACGGCTTAATTTACTCTAATTTTAAGCAGTCATGAAAATATGCAATGCTTCACTTGCAAGTTCATAGATAAACAGATCACCCATGAGACTGAAAAAAAGAAATCTTTATATGATGATAAATCTTCATTTCAATAGCAGCTTTAAACAAACTCAAAGAAATATGCTGCTCAAACTTGACACCACATGAGCATCCTGTTACTTAAAGAAGCAGAATTATTACATGTTATTTATGTGAAATACTGAAAAAGTCCGGCTCAGAAATAGCAATGTTTGCGTAAGTATAAAAATGATAATATATATGCAATAAATTTTAGGAATATACTGTATAGAGTTCTAGTAATAAAGCATTGATGCCACATTTTTACCACATGTCCACATATTTTATTGTATTTCCTATTTGATACGATACAAATGGGTTGAATATAGGTAATTTTAAAACAGTACCAGATGCAAGCAAAGCTTATCCGTTGCCATCCATCCTGTGTCTGTCTTTTTTAAAACGATATCGAATTTGTATAAAGTTTGTGCAGACACTGGATTAATTTTTTATGCAATGCTGCTTTATCGGAATTGTGTTTTTATTGAAGTGAATACTGTTAGAAATAATGCAGCAGTGTTACACGAAAAGCCGTCACCTATTCAGTTGAGATAAGATGTAAGTAGAGAAATAAAGTGTCATTCATTTTTATAGCCTGGATAACCTTGAGTGGTCACTGCACTGTTGTGGTAATACACTGCGAAAAGAAATGCGCACATTTTATGTTTTGAGTTGTTTGGCATTAATAGAACAATTTGTTACTTTTGCTAGTATCACCCATTAGATATTTGGGCTGGTTGGTTGTAAACATGTAGCAGTTGTGGTAAACGTCGGTTGTGCAGCTGCTGATATGTTTTTTAGCACCATACTCCAAATCGCAGTGCATGTTCTGATTAAATATTTTGTTTACATTCTTGCTTTTATATGTTTTGGGTAATCAGTTTTTATCTTGGTCCATTTCATACAAGTCAAAGGTCGGACACAGTTCAATCTTTTACACAACTCTTTACATTAAGGTAATTCCAACTCATTTACTTGTTTTCAACATTTTCTAACAGAAAAATTTTACTTTCACGCATTTGAGTTCATTTTGTGATTTGTTTGTATGATTTTTGTAGTTAGTAAAACCAATGAAGAAGGCAGTCCAAATAATAAATCTGCTGTGAAGTCAGTGAATAAAACCCATTTTCATATTCATCGAGTGAGTTGGTTCAGTTTACGTTATGCATTGATCGGTTCATCAGGGGCTTATCGTTTTCCGCAGTTGAAATAACAACTAAAAGTTTTAAGATACTTTGTACTGTTGTAAAATTAACTAAAAGTGTTATTTAATTATATTATGAAAAGCGAAATACGTTTTAGTCACATCAGCCTTCAGACAGAACATAGCATGTCTTCATGTTTCCTGCACATTGAAACCCAACTCGTTCAACACAATCAAATTTTTAACTACAGATTTACATTGGTAAATATTGTTAATTTTTTACCGAATCTACCTTAAATTTGTTTGTTATTCCGAAGTGCTACTGCGTATTCACCAAATAATGACAAAAATACTAAAAAAATCCTGAGAAAACAATACATTGTTGAAGTTTAGTTCGAAGAGAAAGAAAGTTGTGTTATTTAATTTCGTTTAGTAATTTACTGCCTAAATATATATGCCGAAATGGCGGGAATATTATTGGGGGATGAAGGTAACTGGCAACATACATTTATCATAAAATAATAATTATGACTTTGTGGTATTATTGTTTTGTTCTTTATTTTTAATTTTAGGCTGTCGTTACAAGGAAATTGTGGATATATTTACTAAAAACGACTCAATAAACCACCTTATGTTGGAGTGGAGCTTATTGGCCTTTGATCTAAATATAAACCAAATTGACATTAAATTGATACAAAAAAGAGATCAAACTCTTCAGGAATCCATTTTTGATGTACTAGTGCTTTGGCGAAGTAATAATGCTGAGAAATCAACATTGGGAAATTTTCTACAATGCTTGCCACGTGACTGGAATCAACTCAAAGGTACTCACAATAAATTTTGGTACATTTACTTGACCAAAATGAAGTTGATTTTTTAAAACATTGAACAATCTTCAAATAATTTTTCAGAATACGTTCGGGACTTGATATGGAAGAAAGCTAAAACATGGAAGGATTTGGATCAGATCTTACAAGATCGTTTAAGACAGTCCAAAGTTCGGTTTCTTGGACAAGAATACACTTTTCTCTCACTGGGGGTCATTATAGATGACACAATGTTAAAAAAAGACTTACCTCAGTATGACCAAAATATGCATAGATTTTCAGGTGTTTTTGAGTGTGACAAACTCGCGTTTCCAATGCCATTTAACTTTTACATTAATCGAAAGTTGACTATAAGGCAACAGCTGAAACCAAAACTATTTATGGAAAACTGTGAAGATATTTTTGTATTTGAGGACATTGAACGTTATCAATTGAGTTTGCTTGATAAAGCTAAACAGCACTCAGGACAACAGGAACCGACTGATGATTCTAATAAGCAAATTAGAAAGCACAAATTAAATGTTCGGTTTATACGCTTAACTCAACCAAATGACTTTGATAAAATTGTTGCTAAACGTAATGGTCGTCCAGTGCACCGAATAAAATACAACGATTCCGACCAAACTTACAACTGGGTTGCTACAAAAGGCTCGATTAAACTAATAACTGATTTTTTGTCGGATAGCCATGAGGACATAATTGAAGAAAATTTCATAAAAAATACTTTATCTGTCTTCAATTCCAGACCAGTTGCTATTTGTAGTAGTCCAGGAATGGGAAAATCGTTCATGCTAAAAAAATTGGCAAACCTAATGAATCATTTGTTTCCAGAACGCTTGGTAATCTATCTTTCCTTCAAAAAACTTATTGAACGACTTAGAGATACAACAAAAGAAATAGACACAGACATTGTTATCAACACTTTGGCGAATGAGTCCACTTCCTGTGTTTTGGGCAGTGCTATTCTAAAACAAAAGTTAAAAGACCAAAGTACCAAATTCGAAATATTTCTGGATGGATTTGACGAAATTGCTTCTGATTCATACGAAGTAACGAAAGAGTTTCTCAAGATTTTATTTGCCACGGATAATATGCGATGCCATATTACATCCCGTCCACACATGACAAATGAGTTGGAACGCACTGCTGGAGTAGTCAGCTACAATATTGCTTCTTTTACAAGCGAAGACCAAATCAAATTCTTTTGTACCAAATGGGAACATAGTCTCAAAATTAGTAATTATGAGCTTCTGTCAAAATTCGCATCAAAACTTCTAAAATCACCGACCCTGGAAAACGCTTTTAAAAACATATATAGCGAAATTGCAGGAATTCCACTGCAATGCGATATGCTAGCTGAAGTATGTTCAGATCATGTTGTCAATTTTTGTGACAACGGAGACACTGACTATGAAATTTTTAGTTGTACATTTACCCTGTTTGAACTCTATACAACATTTATGGAGCACAAATTTAGACATGTCCATGATGATATCGAGCTTGTGAAAAAATTCCA
>JAQFXM010008366.1:0-10748 GCA_034693345.1 Entomobrya multifasciata | reverse complement strand
CATTTGTAATTCGTCCCCCCATTTCCAATCTGCCAGCTCAATTTTACACACGATAATTCATATGCAGTTCACGTCACGGTCCAAACGAGGAAACTGAAAGAACTTGTAGAATTCAAATCTCACTGATGATAATTCTAATTAATATCTTTCTCGTGAATCCGAAAAGGTAAAGGTATTATGACTCAAGATAATGATTATGATCACTGAAAAAAGCCCGAAACTTACTCAGTTTTGCTGCAGTCATCATCTGCATTAGAAAATAGCATACATAGTAGCCATATCCTACCATTCGGGTTTAAAAAAAATCACAATGCATGCAAAGGTATCAATGAATGAACACTCAAAAGAGGAATACGACATATCTGTACTATAATGTATGTATAGTCAAGTAGCACAGAGTCAGAGTTAAAGGTGAAAGAATTTTCTCATCATACCAATTTTCTCCAGAATTCACTGTTCGAATGTTTCCTGCACCTTAAGTCACACAACGACATGGAATATAAGATGATGTAAAAAATGATAAAAATGGCTATCTTTTTCATTTGCATTCTTGAACGTGTTCTATTTTAATACTGCCACATGTACACCACTCAAGACAAAGGTTGGTAAGGATGCTAACGAGAAGGTTTAAGCCTAGAGCATTTAAAGTCAGAACCGCACTGTTTATGGCTTATAGGTATTTGTGTTCCGTCAGTTTCATAATTCAAAACCTCCAAAGGAATTAGTTAGGTGGACTTAGTTATTTACGGCTGTTTATACGAAAAAATAAACACCAAAAAACAACGCTTAAAAATCATTTGTGAAAATTAAAAAAACTAACCCTAAAATAGTCTGTATTTTTTCTAAACATTTTAGCGTTTGTAATGGAAAAAGTATACAGAATGTGTATGAAAAATCTCAAACCCAAACCATTTAAATTAGTACGAAACATATCGTTAATAATTTCATTATACCGTTGTGTTGTATGTAGTTTTCTTTAAAATATTCAAAAACCAGTTTACAATTCTTTGTTGAGTTTGTTTAGCGCATTGGTCATAGTTATTCATAAACATGCTTGCCTTTCTTCTTAATGAGCTTAAAAATTAAAGTAAAATGTCTTAAGCTCATTATTCAAGTAAAGAAGGAAATTCCCTTGAAGCAAACTGTGTAATAATCCTGGCGTTTCCTGGCTTGACTGTTCCTATGCTGTGTATGCTTTTGGTTTTGAAGTAAAAGTGGAAGGACACAAGTGACAAGGAAGAAGATTGGAACGTTCAGTACGAGAGCAGAATTTTTTCCGTTGTTAAAAATGAGAAAAAATCTATTTTTCCCTGTACAACTCAGGCAAGTGCGAAATAGGACTACAAATTCTGTAAAATACCCAAAAGCCCTATTATTCTTGAGAGTACACCAACCAAAACCAAATCGTGACGACATGCTTGCTTGCCTCTGTTGTAGTACTACGAAGACAAGATCATTCTACTTACAGACTTCAGGCGTAGTAAAAACATAAAGACAGCAAAAAGACCTTTTCCTAGAGATTCGTATGCGTTCACGTGTCTTGTTTTAAATTTTATACACATAACAAAGGGGAAAATGTCAAGATCATATATTTCAAGAAGAAATAACTTTAAAGTAACCTTTGTTTGATTTTTTCAAGAAATTATAGTTTACTTTATTTCCGGGTATTCATTAAATATAAAAATAAAAAGAACAAACTTTTTTTCGTTATCTGCATAGCACACACAGCTTGCATGCATAGTATATATGTAGAAGATATAGCTTCAACATTGCAAAAGAATCAAACAAGTTAGAATTTTTTCAAACATAAATACATATCAAAAGTCGTTACTATGTTTTGTACCGAATTAACCTATGCATAGTCGAAGTATTTACCTTTGTGTAAAAACAAATTTCGCAATATGTTTAGATAGTAGAGAGTGTGTTCCAGGAAATTCCTGGTAGCACCTTTCAGATATTGATAGAACCACAGGCTCAGAAATAATAAATCTCACAATATGATAAACAGTCTCTCATATATCTTGTGTACAGATAAAAAAGAGAAAAATTTTGTAAGAAAATTTCCCTTTCTAAATGGATAGCTACTCAATTTCGTGTATTATTTTTTGGCAGAGGTTTCACCATAATGTGCCCTCATATAATAAGTTTTCTTCAAACAACTTATTCCAAAAGGACGCAATTCCTCATATTACATGAATGAAGGTCGACTCGACGTCGACGAAGTGGCTGTCTGGCTGTGTACCCACCCGCAACGTAAATGCAAAATGCATTCAAGAAAAGTTTATCTCACGAAACTTGGATTCCTTGAATACCTGAAAAGAATTTTAGCATGAGAGAAAGAACTCTTCAAATACAAAATCCTTCTCTCCCTGTCCAATTCCACGTGAGATTAAAAAGTCTACCTATCCAAAATCCTTTCTGGTCTGGTACAAGGTGCAGCTGACGTGTAAAAACGGAGATATGAGTATACTAGACTAGAGCATGTTTTTTCACATTGTCTCGTCAAAACATTCTTGGATAAATTTATTTCAACTATTTCATGGAAAGATTGCATAACGCATAAAACATCTAGGTATACATAGTATGCAACTGGCAACACACACGAACGAATATTCTATGAAATCTTATTAAACTTGTGTAGGCAAGGCACACAATGTAAGAGTAATATCTGCCGAAGGAATTTACATCAGAAATTTCAACGAGAATTTAAGTTTCGTAGTGGAAACAGTTTACTTAAGAAAAACGGTGGAGGCAGATTTTTTTCTTTTGATTTTTTTACACTCCACACCTCCAGCCATGCCTGTCTTTTTTACCTCTTTTACTGTGAAACAGCCAAAAAGGTGCTTGCACTCTAGAAAATATTGCCGAATCAGAATCCCTAGTAGTAATGGAATGCACATGAAAATATTATCCTTTCTAAAGTATGAAAAGCTCTAAGATGAGCCTAGTTTCAAATACAGAAACTCCAGTAGCATCAACACTCTCCACCTCATGCCAAATCCTCTACACAAACTGTTTACTCTTTCACAACCATGAAAATAAAATGCTTTCTCTAAAAAAAACTAGATTTTCTACGGTTTTAGCGCAACTATCTTACATTCACATGTTCTACCCTCAATATCGTCACCACAATGTTTATCCAACAACAAAACTAGATGTTTTAAAATTTGTCTTTTGTCGTGCATTTATGTGTGGAATCATGTTATATCTCTGCAGAACATATAACCAGACAAGATGCAGTCCTTTATTCTTTATGCATTTTTATACTATTGCATTCCTTTCCCAAGTTTTAGAGATAAAAAATAAAGGCACAAATAACCTTAACCACACAACCATACACGCATACCAACACACTAGCCAAATTTATGTTACAATTACAGAAAAGGAGTCGCTCTAAAATAGCTATTTTTCTCCTTTTTCATCCGTTTCTTAACCCAAAAAAGCGTTTTTCATCGTGTTGTCTCTGCTCTGCTAATGCTATTCTTTTTTCTATGAGAAAAAAGGACCTGCTTAACAGCAGCAGTGAAGAGGAAACCAATGGTGTTATTATGCGAAAAGAAGAAGAAAAGTATTCTTGAAAGAGACACAGTGAAAAAAGAGAAGAAAAGACCTTATAACATAAAACATTAACCACCTGGTGTGTTTTCTGCCGCTATGTGTTTCACTCATGCTTATTTTATTCTATAGGACCCTTTACGCTTTTTTATTTAAAAAATACATAATATGTCTAAGGCCAGGTAGCGCAGCGTCGCGTCGACGAATACTCTATCGTTATGGCCAAAAGATTTCGTTCTTTTGAAAGTTTTGTTGTTGTTTTGGCTGCGTATTATTATTCTTGAGAAAGTATAGAAAGGAATATTTGTTATATGGCTATTTTACTCCTCTACTACCTTTACTACCAATCCCTTTATTTTTTCTTAGGAAATGGCTAATAATAGCAAAAAAAGAAAGTTTCTTTCCCACAGGACATATATATGAATATACGGGAAAATGTTAGTTGTGAAACAAAACTGTTTGCTTTCCCTTAAAGTTTTTTTGTATACATTTTTTTATTTTAAGACAAATATATTGTTGCTGCCGTAAACAAAAGGCGATTCATGTATTATACATGGAATGATGGCAATCATATAAAAAGCTCTGAACGACATGAGGTAAAGTCTGTGTAATCGGATACTTTCTATGTTGTCTTTCTTTCGTGTATTGTATCAGCGAAAGAAGAGAGGTGTCTATCAAAAAAGCGACGTGTCGTGTCGTTGATGATGATACGGTAGGTATTCTGTTGATAAAACTAACATTTAGTCTCACGGTGGTTCAGTGTTCACAGAAAACCAAATAACAAAGACGGTTAGAAGGGATAACATGACATTATGAAACATACAATAGAATACATAGTATGTTCGTGAACTTGAGTAAGATGGAAAATTGCTTTGCATTTGTTTCGTGTGTATAGAGTATGTATGTTTGCAAAATGACAATGTTGTTGACATCCGTATAACTTGATTTTATAAGTGAGCATGAAAACAAGCATGTAAACGAGTTGATTTTATTAAAATGACAATGACAACATCGAACCTGAGGATAAAGATGCCTTTTTTCGGAGTAATGAGAAAGAGAGTGCGTGTTTTCAGGTTTTTACTTGGAGTACAGAGTTCCGCCATTATGTGAACAAAATTGAAGTTATTGGATGCACAGAGAAATTATAAAGCGCTGTTTGGAGACTGGAAAGCTTACATGCCTGACAAACTTGGGAATTTTCTGTGAGAAAACTGAGAATGTGCAATGTTCCACCACCTGATGACCTATAGCTCTTTATCCATATGATTTTGTCTTTGTACTTTGTAACTTTGGCTTTTGGACTAAGAAAAACCAACAGGGTTTTAAGCAGAAGTATAAGAAGTTTGTTTTTTCTTTGCTTTTGCTTTACTGCTTTTTAGTCTTTGTTGGAATAAAAGTTGGTCTTTTGAGACCAGTAAAAAAGGCGAGACGATAACAGTTTGCTCGGCATAAAAAATCTTTTTACATGTTTATATTGTCCTTTGTTTGTCGAGTCGCGAGATTACCATTTTTACAGGAGGAAGATGGATATAGTTTGAGAGATATAGGTAAAAGTACACACATACCTAGTTTGTTTGCTCATGTTCTCTTCGTATTATTTTGAGATTACGTATATATGACTTCCATTTTATTCTCCTCGGAGAAATCTTAAAAAAAGGAAATAGGCAGGAGAAAATAAGGATGCTAAAATTTCAAAGATCCCTTGGTGCGGATGAGATTTTAATGGAGAATATATAGTGAAAGCATCGTATATTTTAAGAGAACAAAGTTAAAATCGTTTTATTAAACACATGTTACACGTTTTGCAGTTTACTTTTGCTCTTGTTTTTTGAGGAAAGTAGGAGAAAATTTGTTTGTACTTTTGGAATTTAGAATGTTTGCGAAAATGTCTACGAAATCAATTTTCAGATTACAAAGTAGTACTTTAACCTTTCACCTTTTGCAGGATTACAGAGTTTCGACAAGAAAAATATTCTTTTATGATTTGGTGAAAGAAATTTTGTTTGCTTACCTGTACCAAATCTCCAAAATTGTCACCGGCAGCGAAAAATGTAAGGTGGCAAACAAACTGGGCTGGACCCCCATGGCCACTATTGCTACTTTGAGAATCTACTTGTTGGGGATGGTTGAGTCCCAGGGCGGCCGCTATTGTTTCAGATGAAAGGCTAATGTGGTAGGTTGAGCCAACTTCCCCGTAATAGGTTCGGTTACAAGCTGTAAATAAAGTAAAACAAAATTTATACATTACTATTTTACTACTGGAGGGTTTGTGTAGGTGGAGTCACTAGAATTTTAATTACCTACTTAATCGTAAGCATATCCCATAACTACATTTAACTTTAATGAATTCATAATTACTTCAAACTTCAAATCTATTAATGAGACACTCGATTTCATAATACAACACCTTTGGTACAATACTATCACTAACATGGAACGGTATACAGGAAATAACTACTCATAAAAGTGCAGATATGAATATTCTGCTATTCAATAAAATAACACATCCTAAAAATCCAACTAATAACCGACTCAATGGGCATCCTCTTTGCCTACATTGGAAACTGGGTGAAAAAGGTTGGCCCATCCCAGAACTTTTTCAAATTGATTCTAGCTTACAACAGAATCGAGAGGTTTTCTAAAATCGTTAATCCAGCCACATTCTGGCCCGCTAACGACGCCCATATCTTGGCAGGTCAAAATCCTGGAGATCATCATGGAACATGGATAGGACTTTCCACAATGGGCAAACTGTATGTATTGAATTTAATTGCATAAAATTTTACACATTGAAAAAATCGGTTCTCATTTAGTATTGTATTCATAGTGGAAATGCTTTGAAACTGAAAGGTGCGCTTAATCAAGCATCCCAGGAAGATTATCAGCGTCGCATTGCCAAAAAACAAGGAAGGACGTTCTCTTCAAGAGCCCTACTCGTTCCTAATTTTCTCCGAGAAAATGACTCAAGTTGGGATTTCTGCAGTAAACTTTGCGAAGGACCTGAAACCCGTGCTCCACTTAAACGATACTTCCCTTTTCATTTATTCCTTGTTGACTTCACACACAAATCCTCTGATGCTTCTATAAAGGCTACCTACCTCTCAAATTTTACCACTCCGGATATCAACCACAGAGAAAAGCCTATCGACATCACTCCACCGATAGACTGTTGCGATTTCTTTGCTTACGGGAATAGTCCACTTTACAAACCATACACAAAGGTGATCGCTGGTCGGCTGGAATTTATCGATTTAATCATGGAGCATCACTGCGATGATAATGGAGCGGTACTAGCATCACAAGAAAATAAAGAGTCCCTGAGGGATGATCTCTTAGCATTTCTCCGAAGTACAAAGAGATACGTTCCAGATCAAGTTTTGCTGGATTATGCGAGAGCGTCAAGAATTAAAGAAAAAGTTGTTTACAAGCTCAGTAAAAGATTTGTTCCAGAGTTTTTTGATAAGGGGACCAGAACACAAACGGTTATTCTAGTGGACACAAATAACAACGTGACATACTATGAATGGCAACTCAAGCATCCTATTTATAACCCGGAAACTTCTGAATGGAATGAAACAGTACATGAGTTTAAAGCGGTCTAGCCATTAGGATAGGTTTCCAGATTCCAGAATCAGACTCAAAATTAGCCAGTGACACATTGTTCTTTTCTAGAGCAATAAAAAATATTACAACCATATCTGCTGAACATAATGCTTTTACGATGTCCTTCTAAAAGTACTTTGCTCCCGCTTTTTTCCATTCTCCATTAACTTGCACCTGACTAACTATATTACTCCATCTTCATCAAAAGGTCATATCTGATTTACTTTTGGAACGGCTTGACATAGAGCATTTACTCATAATATATATATGACTGTACTTATAAATTTCGTATTACTTTTGAGTACATCTTACTTTCTTTTGAAAAAAAGTTTAGAAAGCCATCAGCTCTCATTCGCGTTCTCGTACACGCCGCCACGGCACTGTCTTTTAGCCACAATGATAAAAATGAGGTAGTATCTTCTCATAATGTGTAATGCGCTTTTCTTCTAAAAAAATGGAACGAGATTGGAAGACGACCATAAAATAGTGAAATCATCCATTTTCCATTTCATATTTATCGTCGTCATAAAAAATGCTCTGAATTGAACTTGTCTCGAGAAAAAAATATCTAAAACTTGAAAGCAATATTTCGTACAAACTATCTATCTACCTAGAGTTCACGTTCACGTCATAATAATAAGCCAGACTTTTTATGTATAAAAAATGCTCCATAACCAATAAAATTTCACCTTGTACCGTTATGTTAGTTGCCCGTGTAATCCACATCCACCCTACACACCAAACGAATTACCATCCTTAAAAATGATACTTGCTATAAAACTTTTCCATTGCATGCTGATGATATATTTCAAATAAAGTCTAGTGCCATTCCCAATAATAACAAAATGGATATGGATCAAGAAAAAGTACACCAAGAACTCGCTGACTTTAAATTGGTTCATTTTTTGGTCTTGGTCTCAACTCTAATCAAACTAGTCTTGCACTTGAATACGAAATGCCACATAATGCTAGTCTCTCGAAAAGGTAAGTTAAGTTCATGAGATTTGCATAATAAGTGCGTACGCAACACCTAGAGAATTTTATCATGAGATTCAATGCCAAAGGCAAAATATTATAATTCAAGGTAGCAAAAGTAAGCTACATTTCAACTGACGTGACGTGAGTTTGGTGAGGCCCTCATGTAGAACACAGGTATGGAGGAAGATTTTCTAACAACTTGAAAACGAAAAGTACAAACGATCCTTTCATGATATATCTTCATGAGCATCAGCCAAAAAAGCCTTGAGTTAAATTCATGCGCAGGTATTGATCTGAGCATAGCGATAAGGCGAAGGATCATGATCATCATACATCATATGCCGGTGTTCTCATATCTCACATCACATCAAGTTCCCCCAATACCGCGTTGTCTGCCACCCCCCATCAATGGATTACACTACATGATTTTACTGTGAACTCTGCGTGTGGTATAGTGTGTACGGATGTAGTTGAACTGTGCGTTTCTCCATAAAGCTGTCATTTCATACTAGTCACAAAAGCATTCATACTCAACTGCTCATAATGTACAATTTTTTATCTAGATTGACTGATGATGATGACTATGTCGCTGCCGTTGATGGCAAAATGCTATAAAGAGGATTGATTTTTCACTTGAAGCAGAATTTACTCAAGACCTGCCACAGTTACTGATCACAAAGACTATGATGATGATCCATCGTGTCTAGGAAAATGCATTTCCTGCTCTTTTCAATTTTACCTTCTAACAGAGTTTTTGGTTGACTTCTGTGAACGAACTTTCACCGCCACCGCATTTACCCATGTATGTCTTGTATGTACGCATTCCTCATACTTCAATGTGTACATTTTATTTATCTGACAACAACACGAATTCATAAAATAAAAACGTCGAGGCGGTACTTTGTAGCTTTCACCTTAAAACATGATGATGAGCAATAGAAAGTGACAAGGGATCGGTCGTAAAAAGGAAGCTTGTGATACATATATACATACAATATACACTATACACTCAATCATCTTTTCTCTTCTTTTTATTGCTTCAAAAGCCTTTTCTTGGATTTGAATGGTTTCTAAACATAAAAGACGAAAAATATTGCAATACATATCGCATAACGAACTGCATGGTTATAAGAAAATATATAAAAGACTTGGTGCAATGCGAAGCAAAGACTAGCAGAAAAATCAAATGTTTTGAAGAAAAAAACTCGATGACAAGACTATTACTCTGATATTATAAAAGACGGATTCATATGTACGAACAATTTCTTTTTTTATACTTTCATCGCATAAAAAAGGGCCAAAGGACCATATAAAAGATTCACATGAATCGATTATGAATCAGAGACCAAGTATATTCTAGTGAGCCATTTGTCAAAATACTGAGAGTAGTTTTTTTCTGGATAAAATATAGGGAAAAAAAGTAAAATGACTGTTATATGAGAATAATGCATCATTATGTAATATCCTAAGTTTTAGATAGAGAGATAAAAGGATGGTTTAGATTTTATAAATATGTATATAATATGTAAAAATGAAAGGAGAAAAAAATGACAAATGGCACAGTTTTCTTCTAAACCCTTTTTTCAACACAAGACAAGCTATATGGACATGACTCGGTTTTTTGAGAAAGCCAGCCTTCTCGGAATACCAATGAAATTGAAATAACGAATAATATCATGCACATATCCAATACTTTCAACAACATACACCATCTAAGCCCTGCTCAATCATCAGCACTACAAGTGAATTCATTTCGCTTGACCGAAACTGGTTTGCACAATAGTTTGCTATTCTTACTTTTCTTTTAAAAAAGCTACTGGATTTGGATTGCACGCTCTGATTCTTCAGTAACAAAAGATGCAATCATTTATGAAGATTTTTAGCCACAAGTAATGAATGACTGAATGAACGTAAGTTAGATATAGTCATACCACTTGGTACGGTCCCCGCCCTCCACGCGAATTGTATCATTTATGTAAGTTCACTGAAAGTCTTGTACAGATACGATTTTCTCAGTATTCAACCATTTTCATGCAAGTACTACATAGAACACTCCATAACACTTGTATTTTGTACTGGAACCTTTCTCGTTAGAAAGTGAGAGGAGCTTCGTCATTTTTATCATCAAAGACAACAATAAAACGACATGGTTTATTCTAACGAAAGATATTTATATTCCTACTGATTCAGCTCTCAAACAAACTTTTTCATTCCTGTAAAATTTTCTTCATGACACTAAAGATTTCTCACAAGAAAAAACCCATCAAGCTAGGAGTAGCTAAGTGGCGAAGCGATTTGTAGCTAGTTGTGCTTCCACAGTTTAACTGTAACCGCTAGTTACAAACCAACACCTGATGTTTGCTAAGCTCACTTATACGAGTCGAATGATATGTCACTTGGTATAGATGACGTCATAAAAAATTGAAATCGTAAGGTCAAGCGTGGGGTCACTTGAGGTCAAGTATGGGGTCATTTCATGTCAAGTGTGGGGTCATTTGAGGTCAAGTTTGGGCAATTTAAGTACAGTATATGGAAGTTTTGACAAGTTTCAGGGCCTTAACTTTTGACCCCGTTGACCTTTTGGGGTCAAACTTTGTGGTGAAGGAGGACAT
>JAQFXM010008365.1:0-10751 GCA_034693345.1 Entomobrya multifasciata | reverse complement strand
TAAAATATTTGTATGTTATATTTAATTTCATTGTATCGTCAACTGCTTCTTCAATTAAAATCGAAAGTTGGATTTGGTCGTTTTCATAGATTGCCCAAGTTGCAAAATATCCTTGCGCTTCATGGTAAGGTTGCTCCACATTAGTAGTAGTAAACGTTTCGTAACGACTGGTATAGTTTCCTGCATGAATTATTTCAATGAAGCAGTTATTATCCAACTCAAATGGTAATAAAAACGAAGTGATTTCTTTGGGAAATAGTATAGAAATTAGTATGGTTAGATAAACAAAATAAAATATTGTTCCCATTTTCTTGAATGATTTGTATAACTTTAGTATGTTTTAAGTTTTTGCAAAATCTAAGAATTTATTACAACTTAGCACATGTTCCACTACAAAGGTTAGTTAAGTCAGGATGTAAAAAAGTTTCAGGATAGCGAATATATGTAAGAAAGTGGATGTTTATGTCAGGTCTCAAAAATATCAACCAAATAGATAATTTCAACCTTTATTTTACATTTTACTAATTAAATTTAAGCTTTTTATGTAAAATGCCGTGATCTATTTTTTAAGCAAATTAATTTATTAGGAAGTGAAAAAATCAGATTGGATTAAACATGCTCATATCTCATTTTTCACGTATTTTAGGATCGTTAATACAGGCAGAATATTGGACAGGTACTTTTTTTAAACACTTTTATCGTAATTAAAATTTGTCTGGGTTTGAAATTCCATAAGGCATTTTTTTAATAAATAATTTACTTTGACAGACAAGGTACTAGTTTAAATGTTTTTTTGTGCATTAATTCCAGTAATGACTTATTTTTTCGTCTTCAGATATGGACAAATCATACCATTTCGATACCTTTAAGTTTGAAAGTAAATATCAAATGCTAAAATAACTGCTAGGGTTAAAATAACTTTTTATTTAAAATAAAGTATTCTTACAAACATAGATTAGACTTTTGGTTTGAAACATATCTTACGATTCCATCCGAAATACCATCATGGCTAACTACGACAATTCAAACTGTTTGGAAAACGTTTTAAAATTATCTACTACAGTTCACCAATAAAATGTCTTGTAATGTCTTACTTTTTCATTTTTAATAAGATATGCTTCAAAATCAGAGAAAATTATACATTGGCTTATTCGGTATATTATAAGTAAGTATTACAGAATATTATGTGTCGGGGTCACAATACAGTACGGAAGTTTAGTAAAAATAAAATAAGTACTTCTACTTTATACATAAGTATTGCTTATGATAAAGACAGGGATTTAGTATGCATTAAGTAAATTATTAGCTCGTGATTCCTAGCTATTTTGCATACCATTTAAATACGAAAACCTGAATTAATCGATGACCTACACAAATTTAAGGAATCGGTGGTTTTTTATCGAAAGCATTTGGCTCAAAACGAACGTTAATTATATTTTAAATTGTCAGAGACAATGACCCTGAATGAGACACTTCGTAATTTATAATGTGTTAATCACTACAAGGATTTTTGTGTATTACGTAAAACATGTTACTTCTATGTATTACTGAAAAGTATTTTACATGAATGTAAGACCAAAGTTTTGTAGTACAAATCTCCGAAAGACAAAAGCTTTTATTACTACTCATTAAACATACAATGACACAATATTTTACACCACTTAAACATATTCGAAAGTCTTTCCGTATGCTATTAACGCCCTAAATGTATTAAAACTAACACTCCTTAAAAACATTAAAACTGTCGTTGGCCTCACAACATATTTGTTTCCATCTCCCATCCTCATAAGTTTACAGGATCGTTTAACTCTTGAAATATACTTCCATTCTCTTAGACTCCACCAATGGTTTCTTTTCCATGACCTTATTGTTTGCTGACTCCACTTATATTCATGTCCCGTAAAAGCTAGAAATGATGAAAACAGAACTAATACCGCTCCCATTGCTACAACCAGCACAAGTTTAATCAGAACTCCCAATGTATTCCATTGATAAGTCAGTGTAACCACAGCAAGTATAATTATACACGTAAATAGAGCTTGAATGTATAACAACACGTTCGACATTATCTCGTTATTTATCATTGCTTGTAGAATTTCCACAGATCTCCAGGTTACTACAAGGTTATTTGTTTACCCTCGTAACCTTGAATCAGTTTTGTAGTGAGATTTGTTTAAATTTAGCTCGATTTTAAATATAGGTACAACATATACAAAATAAATAGCGGCATTGTACACTCCCAATACTCCCAGCATGAACATCATACGAAATACCATACAACTAAACCAAATGCAAGCAAATATAAAAACTGACCATGATATAAACATTTTATTTGTTCCATAAAGAATATAAATTGGAGCTTGATAATGAGTAAATCCATCTATAGCCATAACTAAACCAATTGCACAAGATCCACAAACTTGAAAAAATGCTAAATTTTCTACTAGTTTATTCAAATTTGTATCCCTACTAAAGTCGTATTCTGTCATGTATTGGTCTGGAAAAGTGGCTACAAAGCGAAACAAGCTGTTACTAGTCTGGCAAACACCATTTGGTCTTAGAACCAACACACCTAATATAATACAATATAGGGCGTTTATACTTGAAAACACTAAAGTAAAGAAATAAAGGTCAACTTTGTTGTTTTTGTGGAGGTCGTATAAATTGGTGGGCAATATAATCAGCAGATAAGAAACTTGCCACAACCACTGGTGAAATAATCGACGATGTGCGTTGGAATCAACATAAAGACTTCCAATATTTCTGTCGATTCCAAAAGGTATGGCACCAAAACGATTTCCTAATTCTAGAAGCCAGCAAAATGTATTTGCCATAGATTGATTAAACATTTTTCAAAGTTGAGTTTCTGACTATCTGACTGGAACAAAAATATCTGACATGTTGGTCGTTCAGTTACCTTGAGCTAAAATAAATCGCCTATTTATCCACGTGTTTGGGACAAAAAAATATTAAATCGAACTGAAGTTCATGGCGTAGTTATTACTATTTTTATGTAGTATAAACGTGTATGCTTGCTCAGTTCATTTCAATTAATCGTATTTGATCTTTCTTGTTAGACAACTTAGAGTAATGGATAATAGAACATGTTACTAACTTGCGAAAGCGATTAAGACACATAAGAGGTGATTAGTGATATTACGATCCTTCCTCTATGCTACTCTGTCACACAAACACGATTTCTCAAAAACGCCCTGACCAATATACATTTAAGTTGGTACACACTTGGCCAAAGCGTTTCTTGGAATTGGTTTAAAGAACCAAACGATTTCCCTAGCCTGAGATAGTGGGATCACAAGGTCAAATGAATTTTACATGGCAAAACTGTTTTATTTTCGATCCTCACACAGGATCAGCAAGTGCTACAGCGCCCTATTTTTATTTCGAGTATTATTGAAAAATATGTAAGAAAAAATTCCAGTTGGTTAAACGAATATAGGTACATATGTATATAAAACAGGACATTTTGTGTTTCTATTTGTAATAATATTGTGTTTCTAATTTAAAAAAGAATTTTCACCAACAATACGTTTATTTATTATGGCATCAAGCTCATTTTGACTCAATGTAACGGGGGTATCCCACTAACTAATATATTAGGATTAATTAAAAGGCTGAATACTCAGTAAAATTAATGCATTCTTCTTTTAAAACATAACTTTGGCAATGTGTATGCAGTACGGGGCTAAATCGTGGTATAATATTAGGCATAAAGATTTCATGGCATTTTTCAACAAAGCCTTCTGCAGCACACACAAACAAGAGATTTGAGTGAAAACATGCTTTATTTTGACAGCTCAGCTGTTTTCATTACAAAAATTCTTTTTTGCTTTGCGGGCGCTTATTCACTCATATTTGTAAAAGTTGGTGTTCGAGATTACTAGCATTACGGAAATGGATAAATAAATTTAAAATAAACTATTAAATACTTGAATTTACATTTAAGTTCAGTGAATGAACCATATCAGCCTATATTTACTTCAGTAAATAAAAATGTAAAATATCAACGTTCAAATTGTGATTTCTAGTATAAATTAAAAAGTAGATTTTATAAGTTAAACTTATTTAAATATTGTTTTAAGATCTGGATGACAAAATGGATCGTCAAGAACGCTGTTTGATTTGCAGTGAAAAATATATCAACCAAACGGCTTCCTGCCAGACATTTCCTATTCTCCCTGGATCAGAAGGAAATACCTACACAAATTCACAATTATGGTCACTGTTTGTTCTTAAAAATGTTTTGGACTATCCTCAACAAAAGATAACTAGTCTTCTAAAGGAAACTTATGACATTCAACTGTCCGATTGGTTTGTACTGTGCTCAGACTGCAGTGAAATGATCACGAAAGCAATGGAAATTTATCAGAAGCTGTTAAACTTGGAAAACAGGTTTAAAGGTTTTCAAATCAAGGCCAAAGAAAAAATCCTTAATAGCTTGTTAACAGACATTCAAGATAACCATAAAAGTGAGGAAATGGACAATACATTATGCGTCAGAACCAAGATAAGACAGCATTTTTCAATTGGTAATTCTACTCATTCTTTAACAAAATATATTCGAAATAATAAGTTAAAAGCATAATTTAAAATCCTCATTTTAGTTTCTATTATTTTAACAGCTTCGAATATTGACCCAGCCTTTAATAATCTCGCAATTAAAATGGAACCGGAAACTGATGACTGTGGACCAGTACAATTTACAAAAACTGAAGAATACGATGATGATACCAACTCAACACATTCCTTTTCATCAAACAATAGGAAATCACCCAATTTAAATAAAGACCTTAAAGAGCCAAAGGACAAGAATTTCTACTGTAAAATATGTACATTTACCCGCCTTTACACTACAAGAGATTCCCTAATGAAACATCTCTGGAGACATCGAAACCACAAATATCCCTGTACCAAATGCAAATTCCCTTGTGAAACCGAAAAAGCACTGAATATTCACCTAAAACGAAATTTATGCAACAATTCAAACGAATTAAAATGCGAACATTGTACATTTGTAACAGTTTTAAAAATGGATCTAAAAAAGCATCAACTTGAAATGCATCCATTATCAGCGTCGAATACATCTTTAAAAACCAAACCAAAGATTTCCAGGAAACGTTCTAAAGTTCAAAATTCAACGTTTCCCAGAAATCAAAAGAAGCTTAAACGAATCAAAATTGGTAAAAATCAAGAAACGTTTGAATGTAATATTTGCTCGTTTAAAACGAAAAGCCAACGATCCTTAAACTTACACTTAAAACGGGTAATTAAAATAATAAGATAATTTAGTCAAACAAATATTTAAACCAAAACTAAATTTCGTTTAAAATATTTAAATATTTACTTTATATTTCAGCACGAATACTTTGAAAACTTTGAGAAAATCGATGGCCAACTAAAATGCAAGTTATGTGACCACCTATTCCCAACACGTTTACTTGTAATACGTCACGTTCGAAAATTTCATTCAAAAGAAACAGGAATGCCGTCATTTTCTTGCCCCGATTGTGACTTAAATTTTGGAGATATTCACAGCCTAAAATGTCATATATCTTGTGTGCATACTAAACAGTGTAAATATTTTTGTGAAAAATGTGGTATGGGATTTGCCACTAAAAGTGTTATGGAAAGGCATATATCAAGTCATGGTAGCGATAAATCGTTTATTTGTGATTTGTGTGGTGCTCAGTTAAAATCAGATAACAGCTTAAGAATGCACAAGAAAAAGGTACATGGGTCTTCTAGAAATAATAGGGAGTATATTTGTAAATTTTGTAAAAATATTGATGGGAAAACGTTTTTAAATAAGAGTATATTAAATCGTCATATAAGAGAAAAACATGGGAATGAGTATATATACAAGTGTGAAATTTGTGAGAATAGTTACTTGACTCAGAATAGTTTACAGATTCATATAAAAGTTAAACATGGAGAGGATGGACCAGTTGAGTGTCAATTTTGTCAAAAGAAAATTTTAAATAAGGTTTATTTAAGTAGTCATCATTTAAAATATTGTAGGAAAAAGCCGGTTAATATTTTGAAGGATGAATTGTTAAAATAATAACTATATCGGAAATAATTTAATAAAAAATTTCGACATTGTAATTTTAACACTTTAATTTATAAATAAATTTAATTTAATTATTTTTCACAAATCTTGTCGCCACTTATCCGGAAATATTTTATGAACCGTACTCTGATAAAGTAGTGTACAGCGAAGGGCACTTTTCTGGTGAACTTTTAAATTTAAAATTTTCTTAAATTCTTCGCCACAATGTTCACATTTAAATGGTGTACTAATTTGATGCTCGCTTTTTAAATGTCTCGCATAACCCATTTTAGTATATAACTTTTGGTCACAGTGAGGACACCATGAATAGGGGTCCCTGTCGGGGTGCTTTTCTCGAAAGTGGACTTCCAGGCCTGTGGCACGTGACACGATCATAGAACAGGCTTCCTCTGGACAACATTCAGTTTGTGGAGTGTTCACTTTTGGAGGTTTGGCGGAGGAACAAAGGGCTTCATGTTTTTCTAGCACTGATTTTGAAATCTTTCCAATCCCACATGTTTTACAATAAAAGGGAAATTGATTTTCGTGAGTGAATTTGATGTGGTTTCTCAGACATTCTTGGGATTTAAACCAATTACTGCAGGATTCACATTTTGAGGGGATTCTTAATTGGAATCGTCGTTTTCGGGTGGTTGATTCATGGTAAAATTCTAATGGATACTTTCTCGGTCGACCTCCTCTATGCTTTACTGGAACAAGATCAGTTTCCAGGTGGGTATCAAGAATTGGAAGTTTACTGGGAAAATTCTGGAGGGAGGTCCCTGGTGACTTGGGGCATGAATCTTTTAAAGGTGTCTGGGTGGGCGCTGGAGTGGGTGGCTCCCTTTTGGGTTTAGGCTTCCATTTCTTCTTCTTAGGTTTGTAGCCAGGTTTCCATTCGTCCACTAATCGTCCGGAAGGACGCCCACGGGTTCTTTGAATTGTCAGTGTTTTATTTTCCAATTGATCTTCAGGTTCGGGTTCCGCAAGGTCACCATCATCATGATCACCACTCCAGTGATCATGGTCGTCGTCTTCAATGTCAATACCAACAGGTTCAGGTGAATCCGATCCTGGTGCAGTCGTGTCAGCATGATCACTGGCACTGGTCAAACTCCAATGTCCGGGGTCGATTGACTTGACTAACTCCAATGCTTTGAGGTCCCCATCCTTAAAAGGGTTCAGAGGATTCCGGTACTTGTCTGGAAAAATAACAAAATAATATGTTTTAAAGATTTATTGACAAATGACATATAACTAAATTATTTTAAGGTGATTAAAGTAATTTCTAGTTTTCTGTTATTACGGTTATAAATGAATCGACGACATTCGTCAATGATATCCCCCGGTACAAGGTCATCTCCTTTTCCATCATCATTATCGTCATTATCTTAACTATTCCCAATTTCGCCTCCGCAAACTTTCTCGAAATCTCCAAAAGATGTTCATAAATTCTTCTGTAGTCACTCACAATGTCTTGACACTTGTCACAAATACAAATCCATTGGTCAACTTATGGACTATTTTTAAGGTAGTTTGCAAGTTGGGAAACTGGCACTTCAAAAATATTCCTCAAGAAATAAAAATCTCGTCGAGATGTTTCGAAAGAACAGATTTTTTAGATCTAAAACTATCTGTTTTATTGACTTGGATTTTCAGATCTAAACTGTAATTATCACAGTAACAAATTAAACATTTAGTTGACATTGTCAAGATCAATTAAACCCAATATCTAAAACGACTGAAGTAGCAATTAAGTTTTTTAAGAAGGGCTAACTTTTGTTAAAGTGAAGCACATGTTTGACGAGTGCATATTGCATTATGAGTCTGTAAACAAACAGCTGACTGTCAACTGTTTTCAGAAGTATAAAGAGTGCTTCCAATATTTCATGACATTGAAATCTTATATTAATTAGATGAACAATTAGCCATTTAATTTAACTTTGACAATGTCAACTAAATGCTTAATTTGTTACTGTAACAGTGAGAGTCACCAGAACTCTACAATTAATGGTGACACTGAAAATAAAGCTGAGAATCCTCTTCTTTTGAATCATCTTTCAGTGATTTTCATTCTAAGGAATATTTTTCAAGTGCCTGTCACCCAGCTTTCGAACTATCTTAATAATTGTCCAAATGTTGACCAATGGATTAATGTTTGTGAAAATTGTAATCAACTTGTTAGGGATTTCCAAGCAATTTATAATGATTTGATTGAAATTTCGAGAAAGTTTGAGGAAACTAAACATGGTATAATTGATATAGTTAAGAAAAGTTATGATAAATCAATCTTGGAAGCCCAAGGTGATCCCATCTTGTTAAATATTACTGACGAATGTCGTCAATTTATTAACGGTTGTAAGTACAATTTAAAATCAATACCATTAATTTTAAAAGATAATTAAATCAAAAAGAAACTGCCCTGATTTAATTGTTTATTAAACATTTTTAACAGATGAGTACCAACGGCCAATTAATCCTTTCACTGATGGTGACCTCAAAGCGCGGCAACTTTTGAATGGATCATTATCAAAATCAAATGATGATACAGATAAGCCAGTTTTCAACAAGACCCCATCGACCAACACTTCACCAAGCAGTTATCCTGATCCTGATGACCTTTCTAATGATGACGACAACTATGAACCTGACGCCAGCAGTGAAGAATTTAACTCTTCTGAAGATAATGAAGATGAATCCCAATTAAATAATTCAACTCAAGACCCCAACCGGAAGCTCTCCAAATACCAAAAGAACAAAAACCCAAATAAATACCACGAGTGCCCCCACTGCCCCTCCATAAAATATTTGAATAAATCAAATCTTTTCCACCACTTTAAAAATAAGCATCCAAACCTCACCCCACCACCCAAAGGTAAAGCAGGTCGTCGACGACATCTGCTTAAGACTTGCAAGGTACCTGTGAAGTGCCCCCACTGTGGTAAACAGTTTCCTGCCAAGAATAGACTACAACGTCATATTAAACTGAAGCACCTTCGTAAATTTAATCATTATTGTGTCAACTGTGGAGGTGGACAGCCTTGTAAAAAATCCCTAAGGTCACACGAGAACCTTTGCTTGGGGGCTGAAGGGGGTCCAAAATTAAAGTGCCCGGAAAATGGCTGCCCTGTCGTTGTTTCCATGAAAATTGGGCTGGAAACCCATTTTCGAGATAAGCATGGTGGAAGGACCTGTATCAGGTGCCCGGAGGAGGAGGGATGTGGACAGGAATTTTATACGGAGTTGGGGCTGGATCGGCATATAAAAAGGGAACACAAGGAAACGAGACCATTTAAATGTGACCTGTGTGGGGTGGGATTCAAATGGAATCAGAAGTTGAAGGAGCATTTGAAAAGGGATCATGGGGAGGATGGGGGAATGGTGAGATTGATTTGTGACCATTGTGGGGACACGTTTTCAACAAGGAAGTATTTAAGGGATCATGTGGAAATGCAGCATGAGGGGCAGTTTAAGTTGAGATGTGGGGAGTGTGGGAGGGGATATGGGAGGGAGGATTTGTTAAAGGTGCATTTATTCAAGAAGCATGGGGTTGGGAGGGTGGAGGATATGAAGTGGAGGTGTGGGGTGGAGGGATGTGGAAGGGTGTTTTGGAAAAAGGGGCCGCTGGAGGTGCATAGGAGTAAGGAGCATGGGGGTGAGGAGTGTGGAGGGGGAGGAGGGATGGAGTGGACTTGTGAGGAGTGTGGCAAGCAGTTTTATGCAAAGCAGAGTTTGGATATTCATCGGAGGATAATGCATGTTGAGAGTAAGAAGTGTGAGGTTTGTGGGGTGGAGTTTAAATGTGAAAGTTATGTGGCAAGGCATATGAAAAAAGTGCATAAAATATTTCCTCCTCTGACGGGGAAGAAAAGAAGAATAGATTGAATTTAGTAAACTATTTTTGTATTTTTTTTATGGTTGAACATTTGGTTGTACAAAATGAGTAATAAATGGTTTCACATTTAAATATTTTATTAATTGACATTTAACCTAATTATAGTTCATGTTTGGTCCACACGATGTAGTACAATTTTTAATTGTTTATTTCCCAAAAGATGTCGCCATTTTTCCAACAGGCACTTGATCTTCTTCTCTGGCTTCACTTTCGTCACCATGATCACCATTGTCACCAATGTTGTTATCCAAAGCATGGTACAATTTTTCTAATAATTGGTCATTTTCCACTAAATTTTTCCCTTTATCCGCCCTATCATCCTGTTTATCACCATCATCTTTAATTATGTCAACTAACCTTGTCAACTGAACTTGTACACTTTGAAAATTAAGAATATCTTGTATCCCCGCCTTATCACCAATATTCACACTCGAATTTCCCCCCTTTCCAAAATTATCATCAGCATTATCATTTCCAGGGTCCTCACATTTTTTATACTTGGATGATGTAGACCACGGCTTCACATGCTTCCTCAGCTCGTGCATTCGCATTGGCTGTATTTTTGGATATCTCCTTTCACAAAATCTGCATTTAAACATGGATGACAACTTCCTTGGAACCTCCTCTTCATCTTCATAATCCTCATTTAATTCCAATGGCTCACTTTTCACATTCACGTCCACGTCCATATCCAATTCCATTTTGATAGGAGCTCCAATCCTCCTCCCATTTTCGCTTTCCAATTTTCTAGGTCGTCCAACCCTTCTAATAGCTTTATTCTCTGCAGAT
>JAQFXM010008364.1:0-10751 GCA_034693345.1 Entomobrya multifasciata | reverse complement strand
AACCTCCTCCGCACCCCACACCCCCTCCCACCCCTCTCAATAGAATACTCCTCCCCAAACATCGCAAAACCCCTCCACATGGGCCACCTCCGCTCAACCCTCACCGGCTCATTCATCCACAACATCACGAAAACCGCAGGCCACCCAACCACCTCAATCTGCTTCCTCGGAGACTACGGCCGCCAGTTCGGTCTCCTCCACGCCGGCATCCTCTCCAACCTCCCACCCTCAACCGACTTCAAAACCCACGTCTCCTCACTAACCCTCCCCGACCTCCTCAAAACCTACATCACCTCCACCCAAAAATCATTAACCGACCCCTCCTTCCTCACCAAGTCCCTGTCCCTCTCCGCCTCGTTAGAAGAATCCTTCACCTCCCCAACCCCCACCGACGGCATCCACCTCTGGACCCACACCCGCAACCTCACAATCTCCCACTTAAAATCCACCTACTCCACCCTCGGGATCACTTTCAACTCATTCGAAGGCGAGTCATCCTACAACCGCGACAGCCCCCACACAACCAAAGCCCTCGACATTTTATCCTCCCACAACCTCATCACCCGCCACCCCGACAACTCCCTCCGCCTCACCCTCCCAAACACCCCCGACATCATCCTCCTCAAACAAGACAACTCATCAGTATACCTCCTCCGCGACATTGCCTGCGCACTCCACCGCCACTCTAAAAACCCATCACACAAGTTCATCTACGTCGTCGATTCCGGCCAATCCTCCCACTTTAAAAACCTCTTCACTGTATTAAAAACAGTAGGAATCTCCTCCACCTCAACCACCCACCTCCCCCCATTCACAAACACCCACACCCACATCCCATTCGGCAAAGTACTAGGAATGTCCACAAGACAAGGAACATTCACGCTCCTCTCCGACGTCATCAACCAAGGAACTCAACTAATGCACGAATCCCGAAAAAAGTCCCCAAACGCCAGAAACACCGACGACATCACAGTATCCCAAAGCTTGGCAGTCTGCGGCCTTATAGTAAACGCACTAAAAGTACGAAGAACAAAACCATACACATTCGACTGGAACGAAGCACTAAAGAGCAAAGGAGACACTGGAGTATCCCTCCAGTACACTATCGCCAGGTTATCAAGTTTAGTGAAAAGGGTAACGGGGGAGGACGAAGTAGACCTCGGCACTGATAAAGATAAAGATAGGAGGATTAACAGAGTGGTCAAGTGTGGGAGGGATGATGTGATGGAGCTGCTAGTCGCTGTTATGAAGTTAGCATATAATTAACTTGTAAATTAAATTAACAATTAAATGTTAACTGTCTCTATTCCCTTTAACAGCTACGAAGACACATTCTGGAAATCATACACAACACTAGAACCCTGCACCCTCCTCACCTACTCATTCCACCTCTCCGACAAGATCTCAAAAGTCCTCAGCACCATCCGAATCGTAGACGAACCCGACACCGAGTTTGCAGACGCGGTATTATGGCTCCTCTACATCAGTAAACTAACGTTACTCAGCTGTATGAAGATCGTTGGTGTTAAGCCTGTTGGCGAGTTTTAAAACTGTGATAATAAATTGATTATATTTTCAAAAAATTACGATTTATTCATAAAATCTCACATAAACATCTTGTAAAATATACTAAAAAATTCATTTCTTTGATACACACAAACAGGGTAAAATATTGGTCATATCAGGATCACCATGTACATAAGGTCAAAGGTCAATGTTTGGGGTTATTAAAACAATACAAAATCATAGAAAAATGTAACAAAATACACTAAAACTAGTAAAATAACTCAAGTTTGTGGGCTAAGTTGTGATTAATTACATTGTCTACACAAATTAACTTTAACTATTTATATATCATGTGTAGTACTATTCACCTATATCTTAAAATGGACTGCTACAAACATCCTTAACTATCCCATACACACTATTCAACAACGATATTAGTTTTTTAAATTCCTCTCTCAAGTTTAACTATTTCAAATTAATTGTTAGTCAATAATGTGATAATCTAAAGCGACTTGCTAAGTTTTAAAACGCACTAAAATTTGAGATCTCCCCACAAAACCCCATAAATCTACTTCCCCCCATCCCCACTCTCCCCCAATTTATCACTAATCCCCCTTTCCACAACAAACTTGGCCATCTCATTCGCATACCCTTGAATCTCCTCCGGTTTCGCATTAACACCCCCAACCCCACTCCCTCCCTTCCCCCAATTCAAATCCAAACTATCCGGCCGCTTATTAACCTTCCTCCCCCCAGACCCTGAAGAACTCGTCGTTGAACTTTCCAACCCCCCAGCATTATTCTCCTGCTTTGCCGCAATCTCTTGAAGAATCGTGTTCTTAAAGTCTTCAAACATTTCCTTCATTGACGCGATTTCAGAGGAGCAGCAGCACTGCTTCTGGGCTGGTGGAGGAGGAGCTGGAGCTTGACTAGGTTGAATGCCTACAGTAGAGTTGACCATGTTCGCAGGTATCCCGTTGGGTAACGACATGCTCATGATTGAGTTGTTCTGGGGGAGATCTTGTGGGAGTGATGGGTTGTTCACCGTGAGCTTTTGTACCTGGGACCATAGTGAGCGGATTGCTTCGTATTGGAGGGATCTCAGTTTTCTTTCTGTTGCGAGAGATGATTTGAGTCGGGTTACTTCCGATTCCAAGGCCCTATTGCATGGGGAAAATTCATTCAAGTTAATAATGATTCAAAATTAATATACTAAAAGATTTAAGATAAATACGACCCCCACCGAATATGATCCTCCGCCCTCCTATGCCTAATAGTATGTTTAACCCTCTCCTCCCTCACACCCCCACCACCCCCACAAGAATCCAAACTCCTCTTGCTATTCTTCCACCACTTTTGTATCTTGACCGCAGCAACAGCCTCGTTCTTAACCCCAACTCCAGCACCTCCCCCACCCCCCACAACCCCATTAACACTATGATGCACCGGAGGAGCCACATGCTGATGAGTAGTAGGCGTCTGCAAAGGCGTCACAACAGGAGGAAGTGAAACTGGACGGAAGTCAGGTGATAGCAGGTCATCTAGAATTGGGAGGAATGTTGTCGTTGTTGGTAAATGATGATGGTTGTCTGGGTGACTCTGGGGGGCTGCTGTGGACATGGTGATTCCGGGATTTATCGGATCAGCAGTGTTTTAAACGTTCTACTCCTCAGTCTTTTTTGTTAAAAGTTTACAAAAACAAAAGTTTAATTAGTTAAAACGGACGTTTATTCTACAAATCTTAATGCACTTTAGTTGTAATTCAGGTGGTTAAATTCTTTATTGTTTTTAACACAAGAACGGATTAGTTAACTAGGTCAGTTGTCAAAAAAATAGTTACGTTGTCTCCTCCCCCTCCTTGTTTACTAAAAACTGAGTCATAAGTAATTCAAGTGTTGGGTTTACGCGGGTAAACTAATTTAGGCTGTTACTCGATGGGTATGCTTAAATGCATGCTTACACCTACACTCCAGCGTACAAAAAACACATGTTTTGAAAAAAGCCAAAACACACCGAAAACCCACTCATGTGACATAAATGGTAAAAATTAAAAATAATTAACTAACAATGTCAGCAGACCAAAAGTCCTCATCAGAGATCCTCAACGAACTCTTCTCAACATTCAACTCGACATACAAATCATCCTCCACACCAAAACCATCCTCCTCATCATCCACCTCAAAAAAAGCAAAAAAGAAAAAGAAGAAACGAAGCAGCGGAGGAGACTCTGACTCCGACGTCGACACCAGACTCAAAAAATCCCGCAAGCTAGAAACAAAACTAGCAACAAAGAAAGACAAGAAGAAGAAGAAACACTCATTACCGTTACCCTCCACCTCATCCCCACTCAAGAAAAAGAAGAAACTCAAACCCTCCAAGAGCAAGGTACCCGACGACTCCAGCGTACCAATAGGAGATGGGTTCGTGATCCTAAAGAAATCTAAAGTAAAAGAGGTAGAAGATGGAGAAATTATAGACGATGGAGAGGAGAAGAAACGAAAGAGGAAGGATTCCGGAGGAGGCGTATTCTCCTCATCCCACAAGTCAAGCGGCGTCAAAAAGCTATCAGCATCACAAGCTTACAAGCTAGACGAAGAGGAAAAGCTGCTCTCAGGATACGATGTCGTTAAAAAGTCAAGCTCCAGCAAGCGAGCAAGGTCATCAAGCCCATCATCATCCAGATCATCATCCTCCCGTGTACACAAAACACAAGAGTTTTACAGACCCTCAGAGGTTCAATCCACCTCATCATCGTCATCCTCCTCAAGATATCGTGACTCTTACCGTGAACGTTCGAGAAGCCCTAAACCAAGGTTGGCCCCACCAAGGGAATCGTATAGGAATAGCTACATGAAGTTCCAAAAGCAACGAGAGTACGAGGAGCCTTACCACCACAGTCACTCAAACTCGAGGTCATACGACACTGCAGGGTACTGCGACTACAATGCAGAGAGGTCAAGGGACACGTACGACAGCGGTAGGTCTGGGTTCGGGTATGTAGGCAAGAGTTACTACTACGACGACGTTCAAGAGGAGAGGAGTGGAAGCTCGAGAGAATCGAGGGATAGGGACAGATCTGGAGACAGGAGAGACGACAGAGGCTACGGAACCTCTTCATGGAGACACAGACACAGGTCAAGGAGCAAGTCACCACTGAGAAGATCGTACTACCATCCTGACGATATCATTGACAAGACAGAGTTACTCGAGATTGCGAGGAAGAACGCTAAAAAGTTGATGAAGAGCGGGGTGCTTCCTAGCGATATCTTTTCGAGGGATCAGATACTAGCGTTGAAGGCGGGTGGGAAGAGTGTGGATGAGTTGACCAAGTATTGTAAGAGGTTGGCGAGGAGGGATGCGATGGGGGATGCGACTGATGCTTGTGGGAGTGATAGTGATGGGGAGGGGAGTAGTGGGGCGCATTTTATTCATCATCCGTTTCAGGTTAAGGATAAGCCGTTGCCTACTATTACGCTGAATATTAGGAATGCTGTGCCGTTGCCAGTGAGGTGAGTAGAGGAGTTTTAAGTTTCAATTTGCTTAAAGCATTTTAACTAATTGGTTTTGACTTTTGTTTCACAGAACACCCCAACAGCTTGCAATAGAATCAGTAAAACTGAGAACCCAGTTCCCCGTATCAAGTGGAACTCAACACAGATTCCAGGAAATTGAGTGGAAACCGGTGAAGGAGGGTGACGAGAAGAAGGATGAAAAGGACAAGTGTAGGGCAGTCGTGCCATTAGATGACAAGTCGACTAGTTCGAGTACAGGGCCCAACGTTGCTACTGTAGCTCCAATGGTGAAGGAGGTTGAGGAGAGTGTGAACGAGGAGAAAGAAGCAGAGACCACTGTGTCAAATGAGATGAAAGCTATTGAGGCACCACCACCACCTCCTCAAAAAGAGGATACTGGGATTAGTGTGGATGGGCCTGGGTTGCCGGCTGTGGATATTGGGTCGGTGATTGGGTTGAGGTTGAAGGCGATGAGGATGTTGCAGGAGAATCCGGGGGATGGGGAGGCTAAGGTTCATTTGGATGAGGCGACTAAGATGGTGAGTGATCATTTGTTTAAATTAACAGTTAAAATGTTCTTAATTAACACTACAATTATCTGCAGATGAAACACTGGGCAGACGCAAAAGCCCTAGAACCAAAGTTCCTAACAGCCTCTGAGCTCTCTGGAGGACCCCAAGCTTGGGCAAAACGAGACCAGCTCCGTAAAACCCGAGCAATCAACTCTGGAATGGGTATGCACCTTCTCCAGAAAATGGGGTGGAGACCTGGAGAAGGGCTAGGGAAGAACAATGAAGGTCAACTGGAACCACTAGCATTAGATGTTAAAACTGACAAGAAGGGTCTCACTGCAGCTGTTGAGGAGCTCATGTACGGAAAGTCGAAAGGGAGGTCAGGCGGTGATGGTCCTTCAATGCCTGTCGTGTATGACCTGAGTGGGAAGCACCCTGTCTCAGCGCTAATGGAGTTGACTGCAAAGAGGAGGTGGGGTAACCCAGAGTTTGAGCTGTGCTTTGAGCATGGGCCACCTCACAAGCGGCAGTTTGTGTACAAGGTTATCGTGAACGGGATAGAGTACCAGCCTTGTGTCGCCGTTGGGAATAAGAAGCAGGCGAAGGCGAACGCTGCAGCGTTTTGTTTGCAGAGTTTAGGGTTATTACCTAGTGGGTGTAGTTTAGGGCCTGGGGAGTTGTTGCAGACAGTTGGGGTTGAGGAAAGTAGTGGGGGTGTTCCACAGCCCGTTCCGCCACCCATCACTGGAACGAGTGGGCTGAGTGAAAAGTTTGGGGCTCCTACGTTTCTTCAGACTGTTCAGGTTGCGGAGGTTCCGCAGCAGCAGCGGATTATTGGGCCTCAGGATCCTAGTTTGTTAATGCCACCTCCACCTGTACCACCTCCTGTTTTTAAGTAGGTTGTGATTTGTATTTTTTTTAGGTTTTCTTGAATGTTTCTATTTTCTTGAATAAAATA
Source organism: Entomobrya multifasciata (assembly GCA_034693345.1). Lineage (NCBI taxonomy): Eukaryota > Metazoa > Arthropoda > Collembola > Entomobryomorpha > Entomobryidae > Entomobrya > Entomobrya multifasciata. The sequence goes on along the minus strand of JAQFXM010008364.1, from coordinate 4,263 downwards.
TCGGTCGTTTTTATTGTTACAAATTGGAGTTAATTTACATAAATAAACTTAATTCTAAGCCATCTCCCTAATATTCCCCCTTGGATCATCCTCAGGCTCTTTAGCACCTCCACTTGATAGAGTGGCCCCTCCTGTACTGCCCCGTTGCTGTTGCTTCACGTTGCTCTCGTGCTCGTGTAGCTTCTCAATCTCGATTGATAGCTCACGGAGTCCAGCGACTAGTTTGTTTTGGTCTGATTCTGACATCCATGGGGTGGATGAGGTTGACTGGGTGGATTCTTGAGGGTTTTGGGTAGTTGAGGAGTTTTGCTGTGGGGGTGATTGGTTTGGTTGGTTTGTGGGGGATTTGTTGGTGTCGGCTGGGGATTTGAGGGTTGTAGATGAGGAGGATTGGTGGGGTGGGGATGAGGGGGTTGTTGATGGTTGGGTTGGTGGGGCTGTGTCCTATGATAAAAATGAATGGGTAAGTTTAAATACAGTTTAAAACAATTTGTTTATTTTCCTACCTTGGCGCAACTGGACCTATCATCAGCGTTGATACCGGAAGCGAGGTCAAAGTGTAATCGTGCTAGTCTCTCTTGCTTGGCGCGGATTGCTTCCATGGTTTCTAGGGTGCGGCCGCTTCCTGTGAAAAATTAATTTAGATCAGTTTAGGTTGAATTAACCATATAAACTGCATATATCATGTTAAAAATTCTACTCACCAAAAGCACTCAGCTCTCCCGAATTAAACGAAGCCAGCAACCCCAACAACGCGTTCTCCATATTCTTGACCTCCGACACAGCAGAAAGGAACGAGTGCCCCGGAGGTGGTTGCTGGGTCTGCTGTTGATTTGGAACATTGTGGTGGTACCCAGTAGACTGCTGCTGCTGGGGTGGTGGTTGCTGAGGAGGTTGAGGTGCTTGGGGTTTAGTTGGAGCCTGGTTGACTTGGTTAGTACTGCTATTCCCACTGACCTGGTTACTACTCAGGTTACCGTAATAACCTCCACCACTTCCACCTCCTACCATATCGGTGCTAGTGCTGACTGGGTTGCGTAACAGAACTGTTGTTGTTGAGACGGGGGAGGTGGTCGAGGAGGAGTTTGTGGTGGACTGGTGGTATTGCTGGTGGAGGTAGGCTGATGAGGATGGGGTGCGGATGCTGTGGTGGTGGGAATGATGGGCGCTTGATGTTGATGTTTGAGGTGCGGGGGTCGTGGTAGATGGTTGGGTGGCTAGGGATGTCGATGGGGTTGGGATTGTTGAGGTGTGCATTTTGACTGGGTTTGGGATAAATTAACTGTAGTGAATTGCTTGACTTGTTTGATTTGAGTAAGCAGAAGACTGTGTTGTATTGAGTACACACTGCAAGTGTATTTTTTTTGCAATTTAGATTACAACTTCTATGCACGCTTGAATTTCGCGGATGCAGCGATACTTTGTTCGTCAAGCAAAGACTAAAAAGGCAATGACTTTGTTCTCGGTACGCTGCGTTCTTTTTTGCAATGCTTTGATAGTATTTCTCATGATTTCACGCTAATGAAATACCTGCTTTCAAATATTTAAATCCTTTCAGAAATAAACTGTATTTAACTAATCAATAACTGCAAATTCAAAGAATCAATGCAAACGACTTAAATACATCCAAAACAACGATTTTTCATGTGAATATATTTTTTATAGTCGAAGTCAACTGTTATAATTATGACTTACATTATATGTTTTGATATCAAAATGACATCATCAAGTAAAGCAATTGAAACCATAATTATGAAAACGGCCTGCATTTTGGTTGTCAAGTAAAAATATTTTATCCTCAAAACGGCTGCATGAAAGTAAAGCTTACAAAAAGTTTATTATTGTGAATTTTAGTAAAGATAACGACAGACAAACAGTTATTCACCAAGAAGATAATTTGTTAAAATGATTCAGCTTGGTATCCGGGCCGTTTTCATAATAAGCGTTTCAATTTTTTTTCAATCTATATGTATGAATAAATATGTATATAATCTATACATAAGTATAAAAATACGTACTATATAAGCCATAAACATACCAGTGCAGTGTGTAGTATAGATCCGTAATACCCACCACTGCACCTGTGTAAATATACAGTCAAGTACTCTTATTTTCAAAGTCTAAAAAATCAAAGTCAAATTTCGCTCGAGCAAGCCCTTTTCCTTGTGTCTATATTTTTGGGTTTGTTTAGACAGCGACTGCTTTATCCCTCTTCTTCAGAAAAAAGGAAAACTTCTGTTGCATGTGCTGCATTGCAGCTGCACTTCATCTTCAGGCATTTTTTCATTCAAGATCACTACTTTTGTTGCTGTTGACTATACAATGGCATTTCAAAACGCTGGAAGTTGAAATGTTGAAATGTAGATACGTAATACCCAGTGCACCTGTGTAAATATACAGCCAAACTTCTCTTGTTTTCAAAGTCTAAATCAAAGTCACATCTCGCTCGAGCGAAGCCACTTATTAAGTGGCGAAGCCACTTATTAAGTGACGAAGTCACTTATTAACTTCACGATGTCCGTCTGTCTGTCCGTCTGTCTGTCCGTCCGTCCGGATAATAACTCGAGAACGCATTGACCGATTTGGACCAAACTTGGGTCAGGGGTACCTAGGGTCATGTCCTCCCTCACCACAAAGTTTGACCCCAAAAGGTCAACGGGGTCAAAAGTTAAGGGTCAGAAACTTCTCAAAGGTGCATGCATTGATCAAATATTGTTCACAAATGACGTCACACATGATCCCAAAGTTGACCTAAATCGACCCCAAGGTTGACCTCATTTGAACCCAATGTTGACCCCACTTGATCCGAAACATGTCTCTACTTGCCCCAGATATTTCGTAATTTTAACCAAACATTACGTAATTTCATACAGACATCAGGTAACTCACCCAAAACATTGCTAAGCTTCTCCTAAACCTTACGTAATCCTTTTCTATTACATATCTTAGCAAGTTTTATTTTGGAATTACGTGTTACCGTTAGACGGAAAGGGCCAGTAAGTTGTTGCTGCACAACTTACTTGTTACTAATTACTTCGTCACTTTGCTACACTTAGCTTGATGGGTTTATTACTATGTTAAACACGATAACGAAGCTTGTTGACGTAGTTGGTTGTTTTTGTCCTGTTTTTACCTCAGGGACAACAGCGAAAATGAAGATGTAATAGTGTATCCTTTTGAAATGGATGGGTGATGATATATACCTATGTTTTGTGTTTGAAACATTAGAACTTTGGAGAGCTTGAAATGTTTCCCGGGATTTTTTTGTCTACATTTACGCATGTTTGCACATCTTTCCCTTTTAAGGTAACAGTATTCTAAATGCTTGCTCAAACCAAAAGCTGAAATAAAAGCTCATAAACAAAAGTCAAATCTAATTTTCACTTTTGCTGCTTGCAAAGGGAATTCTTCGAAGACATCGTCTCTTTTGAAATTCACGCTTTTGTTTTGAAATTTGGTAGGGGCTGACCGAAAATGCGAGATCAACTGTGCATAAATCTGTCACTTTATTATGCCATGGGGACTGTAAGAACAAAAAAAACTCAGCCGTCTTAGCTTTTGCAAGACAATAATGTCTATTGTCAAAAACAACCAGGTAATTTTCAAGCAGAAATGAGAAAATACACAAAATAGTATTAAAATATTTTCTAGGAATTTTCGCATAAAACTTGATGCTTTGCCTTTCATGTTAACCTTGGAAAATCACCTGAATAAGTTTTGACATTTTGCACAACAGCTTTGACAATTTTGATCAAATATTTGTCGAATTCATTCCAAATCTTCTAACTTTTGCAATTTAATCGAAAAAGTTACAATCCTATATGTATGAGTTTTTTTTTTTTAAACTTTTTGATCGACGACCCTGAATAAAGGACATTTTACGATATTACTCAATATTTTGTGATCACACGAGCAGAAATATTAGGCATACTATTGGTATGCCGTTATATTCACAGTGCGCCATAAAAAGACATAAACTGATACATTCATGTGCTCATACTTCTCTTGTCCGCTTTCTCCTGCTCAAAACAATTTTGATTATAAGTTGCAACGGTACACATTTTTTTCATCGTCCAAAAATATACCAAGATACGTAAAAAAACTTTGCTAACAAAGAGGTTTGTTATACTGTCTTGAATTATATCTTTTGTACAAGACTATCTATTATTTATTTCATTGATTTAACTAAATTCTTTATTTGTGAAGCGCAGTCTAGTACCACGTGTCTATATAGACACGCTACGTGTCTATTTAGACACGCTA
>JAQFXM010008363.1:0-10752 GCA_034693345.1 Entomobrya multifasciata | reverse complement strand
AAAATGCTTTACTATGTGCTTTGTTCATAGAATATTGCTGAAGGCATAAAATGAAATAGTGTTTGTAGGTACAAACACTAACATAGGTATACTTGACGGAAATGAGCAGCATTAAAAAGGAAAAATGCTGTACGTTAGAAACAAAACAAATAGCTATCAATTCAATATGGATAAAAGATGGAACGTTCAATAACATGACATTAGTAGTTAAAATGACCCTTTTCTACTACCGTTTCTATTATTCCACCGAAGAGTTAGCACTGTTTTTGGAATGCATTTGATACATTTTATAATGTGCGTGGATACACTTGAGAATAGAATGAGTGACAAAGACAGGCCAAACTGGACATTTTAAGTACCTCTTATCGTGTCCGCGTCTCACTTTTACAAAAGTTTCATCAATATTTTTAATAACACATATCCAAGTATCTCATATCGAACTCATACGCAAAAATATTTCGCAAAATGGTGATTTGAATTTGTGCAATGAATATCCACGCAGTTTCGTGTTGATCAAAGTTGTTATAAGAATACGAATGTGTGCGGCGTTTGATGATAGAAATACAATATGCAGTATAGTTTAGTTATCCAATAATCAATAGATATGGCAACTAATTAAGATACTTTGCAATATCCTAATTACAATTTCGACTAAATGAAAGTAAAGGACAGAAATTAAGCTGTGTTTGCGACTGGATCAGCACTGAATATTAAATAAAAAATGGGAACATAATAGGAAAGAGCGTAGACGGATATACACGAATAAAAAATGCACATAGATAAGCCAGTACTCATGTTACATGCATTGTCATTTTCCGTGCACGGAAGAAAATTTATTGGAAAAGGTAAATCGAAAATTTGATTTTATGCAAGCTGCCTGCTACTTCGGCGATCTGTTGTTAACTGACATTTGTAAAAAAAACTGTAATAACAGGCAAACATATATCGTATAGTATTTTCTACAGTAATTTGGCTACTCTTTCAACTTATTTATGGCATACACTACACATCCTTTAAAGCTCCAGGACTTTCCATGCCATGGTCAGTTTGAATAATTAAGTTGTCACACAGTACGTAATAGTGACAAGAGAAGAATTTTAAATGATTATTGGCAGATATTGGTTCGGTTTTTTGCATAAGGCATCAAATAAAGTAAACTTACTGTGAGTCACTAAACTGTAATTTGGCATTTAGGTAAGTATCTATGTATATTTCCAGAGAAGCATGTAATTTCTGGTGTGATCACATCAAAAATTTGTTAACTATTGAAACAATAAAGCCAGCCATTGGTGACGATACGCTTGTTCATGAACTATTACCGCAAATATATTATTGTTGCTAGCATGTTGTAGGAATGGCTATTATGCACATATTCTCAAATATATAGTAGCTAAAAACTGTGCTTATTTGCTGCTGCCGTTGTTAGCAATATTGCAAAATAAAAATTCAGTTCTGGTATACAATCTAATTTATCACTACTAAAGTTCACGATTAGTTTATGTTTTTTTCTGTTTTTGTGGCTTTTCATGCAAGAAACTACAACTATTTTTAATCATGCTTTCTGCAAAACTATTATTGGATTTCATAGTGAAAGCAATACCGTGTATATTTAAAGAGAAAGAGGTTTTGACCCAACTCAGCATGTCAACGTCATTTGTTGCTTAATATGCACAAAAATACGAAAATTTGGAAGTTGAATAATCGAGCCTGTTGACAATTGTAAGTCAATATTCAATACGTAGTATTCGTACTGTATGATCACGGCCTTACATTTTCATGTTTGGTAACTAGCTATGTACGTGTTGGGTGGGTGTGTTAGCGACCTAAATTACACCAGTATATTCCTCAGTTTCGTGCACTCTTGGAAGTCGCTGCTTTGATAAAATTACGGAAACGAAAGGACCTTTAGATATATATATTGTTACAAATTAAATTATGTTGAAGGAATGAGAACGAGTCAGAATTCCGGCAAATTTCAGGCATGGATTGTCGGTGAATAAGAAACAGTGCAAGAACGAGACATTGGAGATTAGGTGGGTCCTCAATATAAGGGTATATTCTCAGGAAGTCACGGCTTACGCTAATATAATTTTAAAGGACGAATTTTCTCGGGAAATTTGTGATTCGATGCTTATTGAGAGTATGGTCCACGTTCCACTTTAGTATACATGATACAATGGCTTCAGTAACTAAGAAGGAAAAGCATACACTGCTCCACTTTTGTGAAAGTCATCTTACACTTCCACATAAAAATTTCATTTTCCCTACTTTCATAGTAATGCTTAAAACTTTCTCCTTAACTCCTTCCTTCTCGTTCTTAATGCTAAAGAGGGACAAACTTTAGCTACACATATATACTAGAAATTAAGGTGTGTGCGTTTTGAAGGGTAGATAAAGTAGAAAAAATCTACATCAAAGTAGAGCATACCACACCAGGATACACGTACGAAGCATAATATTTCGCTTTCCCTTCTATTAGCGGCACGAATAGAAAATGTGGTTATATCTCTTGCTTCCTGGATTGGCTCATTGTTTGTACCGTATTGCCTTATTTGTTCAGTTAAGATAGCATTTTTGGGAACAGGTTTTTTCTCCCTCTTTTTATCGCCAGGGAAAACTATACAAAGAAGAAAAATAATTGTTCAGTCATAAATACAAATTGGGGCATTTAGAGACACTTCTTGATCTAGCTTATTGTAGCCGATGATTTTAACTACGAAGGAATAATGGCGTTTATCAAACTATTTGATGTATAATTAGGGGATTTTCATGTAGGCTGTATAACTTCAGGAAAACACTAGTTATCTCTACCTACATATCTTTCAAAAATACTTGTGCACGATTGAAAAGTTTGCTGAATTTGAAAAGATTAATCTCATAAAATTATGGAAAAACGAAAACAAAGGTTTATTAAGTTATTTGCATGCGATGAAAACATGAAAATAAGTTTTTATACCTGTGTTTACCCATATTTTACGGAAATTTTAATTTTTGTGCACATGTATGGGAAAACAGAATTATGCCAACTAATAAACCGTGTTCAATTATGAGAAAAACCGTTTCGTGATTTCTATAACTTTTCCTTGCTTGCAAAATGGATGTATGTATTATTATTCCATTCGACTGTCCTCGAACTTACAATTTTTACTTGGGTATCGTATCATTCAAATAAAGCAAATAAACACAATTGAAGGCCGACTTATTGGCTAAGTTTTTTGAATGGAATGTTTCTCCAGAATCTCAACTCAATAGAAATTTGGAAGGTACTTATGTTGACAGATAGCAAAGACACTCTTCTTTTCCCGTTACTTGATGTGGCTTGTGATTAGTACTTTTGATTAAATTTGTAGTTAAGTAGGACGAAATATTATGAGAAAAAATTAAATCGCACTATTTTGGCATCAGTATGTAAACAGCATTGTTTACGTTTCATATATTTTTTTTCCGTGAGTACATGCGAATGTATCATGTGGATTATGAATGTCTGCTAGTTTAGTTGTGTTTTTAGATGATTGTAGCAAGCGGTTGGAATTATAAAATATGAAATGAAGGTCAACTGTTTATGCATGCAAAAGCTTGCTATGTGTATTATGATGATATTCATATTTCTGTTTGACTAAGCCATAAAGCTAACAGAGACCGTGGAGAATGAAATAATCTATTAAATATTACGAATTTAATGATCAAGTGTTGATTTTTGTTTGCATTAATAATGTGTAATACCACTCGCAATTCAACATTTAGGTAGATTATATTTGATGATTAGCTTAAGCTATTGTTGGGACTGCTTATATTTTCATCAAAATGAGAGTCTTACTGAATTTACTTGTACCTCGCTATATTTTACACAGCTCATGTTCATAGTAAACCCATAGTGACATTCCAGGAAGATTAATTTTATTCGACACGTGTGGTCGTAATGTTACCAATTGAGTTGCGCTGACTGCAAATGGATTATAATAAATGGAACCTGTAAAATGTTAAAACAGGAAATGTATCTCCATCATAAACGTGGTTGACAAGGTCATCATCATCAATTACCTGAGTTTAAATTTCAGAATATTTTCAGCAAATGAAAATAGCGTGTTACTATCGAATTTGCATGTGGAACATAGATACGCACTATGAAACGTGAGTTGTGTGGCTTCCTTTTTTATAACACACATAAATATTAATCTACATAGTACATCAGTAGATACAAATTCTCCGTTTCCCTGTTAAGCTTTCTAATTCTTAATGAAAAATAGAAATAAATTCTTTGTTAATCCAGTCAAAATATATTAATGGAAACTTTGGTATGTGTTCACATATTGTGTGAATATCTTTCACTCGTAAAAAGATTAAAGGAATTAAGGGGAAAGCCTCTAAAGTACGTGAAATGGAAAGCCCCTGTTAATATTTATGGGTATGATACCATCTTACCATTATAGTGGCAGAATCTATATTTATGTATAGTGCATATGATAAGAGAAGAATGAGTCACAGTGATACGGCGAACTCATCCAGAGAATTCTTCTTTTCGGAGATATGTAATAGATTATTGTACGTTGTTAACTCATTAGCATGTTGTAATTAGAGATGCTATAAATGCCGACAAATATGTTAAGATTGGATAAACAATAGGGTTTGATACCATTGGCGGTAATTTTATCCTCATCGTGTTTCAATTGATTGAGTATAGTCAAGTTTCAAGTGAAAAAATTATGATAACCGTTTCTAGGTTCATTAATGTGAAAATTACTTTGATGTGCATTTTCTCCCGTTACACAAATTATTGAAATGCATCATGGAGTTTACAAATTGAACTGATATATATGATTCTTAACTCATAAATGACCCTGTGTTTTAACCATTGCTGCACCCCTGACCAATGTTACAATACACAGTGTCACCATTTTTGGCACTTGCCAAAACCACCTGTTATTTCCACAGTTTCGCGTAGTTGTAACAAAACATCATATTATTTAAAAAATCAGTACATAGTTTTCTAAACCTCTGGTGCATACTTACTGAAATGTAATGAATCATGATGGCGTCTGCAAGCATGATGTCTTTGAAAAGAAAACGAGATTGTAGGTTAAAAGTTCACATTCACACCACATTTCTCTAGCGCCTTCTCCTCCTCGTCCATCCATCCATTCGTCATTTTTTCAAAAAGTCAGTCGACTTGAATCATTTATAGACATGACTCAGTTAACAGCGCAGTCTGCTCTTCACAATTGAGAAGTACATATAATTTTATTATAGAACATGTACATATTTAAGCAGACGTACGTTTCGTATACGCCAAATCAGGTCGATATGTTAAAGAAACTCAAACACGTGTCACACGAAAGATGAGCTTATATAAAGTGACAAGACAAGTGTACTGTGCAACCAGGATAATTTGCTCGAATGTTGAGACCCAAAGATTTGCAAGCATATAGAATGAATTTTATTTGACAAAGACGCAACCAAAAAAAATCCCAGCTCGAAGTTCCTATGTATAAAATTGAGATGTATCCAATCCAATGAATTGTGAAAAAAGTAAAGGACACTTTTATGAATGGTGATGATGGTGATGAGTTGATGATTAGTTGTTAGCGAAACATCACCCATGTACACTGGATACGTAAGTATTTATTGCATGACTTGGTTCTTTCTTGTTTCAGTTCTATAGAATTTTGCTGACATTACATAAACCCAACATAAAGATCATGGAGGACAGTGATAACAATTTTTTAAGATGCGTGACAGAGGTAAAATGTATGACTGTTTATGAGGAGTGATTAGTCGACCTCCGATTAACCTTCGTACATTTAATGCAGTTGTTGTGTACATAGTACAAACACACAAAAAGGGGGAATCATATCATCAGCAAATCAGCATCATTTTTGCTCAGAAAGTGGCAAACTACATAAGCAGCAGATGGGATTTATGTTGCCATGTTGCTACACTCTGACTTTATAGCAATATCCCGTTTTATAGTAGATAGAGATAAAGTAAAGTATTAAGCTTTTTAGCGTCGGTTTATTCAAAGCGGCTACAATTCAGGAAAATAATATCTGCCGCAAACTTGAGTAAGCACACAACACAACATATATGACATGACTATACTGTAATTTCTCGTTATCGCCAAAGCCTTTATGAAGATTTCGTCACTTGATGAACAAATTGGGTTCATCACCACTCACCAGCTAGTGTTCCGTTACAAATGTACACATGCACAATTTTGTATTAAAAATAGTTCTTGTGGATGAGATCAGTAATTCATACATTTGTGTGTGTGCATGCAAGTATCGCACGATCATCCCATGTCGTTATATCATATCACCTGTCGTAAACTCATTCTAAACGCATGTACAACAATTTATATATTTTACGTGCCACAAACGAGCCATTTAAAAATCCCTTATTATCCCACTACTAAAGAAATACACTGTATTATGTAATGTGTGGAGATTTAATAAACAAAAATGCTTAGTGCAAAAAAAAATCTCATGCAATACAATAATAATGTGCAAAATTTGACGACGACAATGTCCGTAGTATGCGATACACTGAAGTTACTGAGGGAGAAGGGGGAGAAAAAAATAAGGGAAGGAGATGAAAAAACTCTCAGTTTCGCTTAAATGCATGGTTTTACATGTTAGCTTTTTTGTAAATTCTGTAACAAGTTGAGAGCAAGTAACAAGTAAGCAAGTGAGTAATTGAAATATTTCTACAAGGCATTCTGCATTTTGCTCTTGCTCCTGTTATGATGCTCGCTTACTGTTGAAAGTTGTTGATGATGTTATGATTTTATGCATTTTAAATTTTGTTGAATAAAAGTGTACTCACGATCATCAGAAAGTCAGCATAGCTTTAATATAATATACATACTACTGCTACAACTACCGTTCTCTTTGAGTTGATACTTTGATGCGAATGTGTTATGTTGTCAGCTGAAGTTGTAAATGTTGCGGTGCTTTTACATAAAAAAAGTATACGATGATCGTAATATGATAATATATGCACTCTATGCCTGTGCAGCGCAGCGTACTGAAGAACACCAATAGGCTTGACACACAATACCGACATCATAAAATGCATGGGCTAATGTATAAAAATGTAAATGAATGCATGCGAAAGGGTTGGATTAGGTATGCACAAAAAAAATCTATTTGAATTTTCATACCATCACTACATCAAGTAAAAAAGAAGCCAGTGCAATGCACATAATATACATTATACACAGTACAAGTGACTGATGCGATGCGATCATCATATCATTTCTATTTACAATATTATTAACTAACAACAAACAAGTAAACTGCAGTTATCAGTAGAGAAAAGGTAAAATAAAAAAGTGTACAGATATCTCTAGCTTTAGCTTATTATTATGATATGATTACTACCAAGTTGCATCGTATCACCAAGATCAGACGTAGTCGTCGTCAGTCAGTTTGTTGAGCACATCGCATTAATAAATACACTAGCACAACTCTTCTGTATACAAAAAAAGAGCAATGAATAGGCGGTGATGTGGTGGCAACACCGTAGAAGTCGCGGCTTCGCCTCGTCGACTCCTGTCTGCAATTTAGTTTGCCATCTCTCTTGCGATTAAGGGTTTTAAAGTTTTTTTGCTTCTTCTTCAGTTCTTGAATTCTGTTTCTGTCAAAACGAGTGCAAAAATTTCTTGTTTAATGATAGTTGTGGCTGTAATGTAGGAACATTAAACGTAAAAGTGCTTGTTATGCTTCATCCAAAGTGATCTTCATGAAAAATGCTTATTGAATCTTCAATCCTCATCTCGCACATTGCACTGCACACCACCACCTTATAGTTAACAGAAACACTGTTTGTCGTTTTCGTGTGTGTCTATCTGTCCGCAAAACCATTTATATTTCGACTCGAAGATTCACGGCTTTAGTGTCTACAACCAAAAACGTTGTGCTAAAGTTTCTCGTGATTTATGTGAATTTGTTTCTTAGCTAAAACAGTAACATCATATATCGCATCGGCCTAACTCGTCTTCACTCTTTGTGATTCCATTGCAATGATGAATTACTGTGTATACACGTAAATTATAGCCCTGTTCCGTTGTGTACAACATTGTGAATAAAATAATAGCAGACATATATGCATCACACTCAAAAATTGTGGCTACCGCACACAGCTATCAATTTCTTATCTTCTCTTTTCATTCATTCAGCCAGTATAAAAATATAAAAATATATACTCCTCTGTTCTCTGTCCAAATTAATACATGATGTAAAATGTAAACTGAAGTGTAGTCATTTTCTGCAATTCGGGATGATGATACAAAAAATACAAAGTATAATGTTCACAAAAAATGTGGAATGAAAACAAAAAAAAACATGTCGAATATTGTGCACCGGTTAGTTGTGTTGTAGTACTCTTTGGTGGTTAAAAACAACTTATTTACATACGTTCCTACGAAATTTCACACGATTGAAACCAGATGCCCAACAAACCTGCAGTGATGAAGATGAAGAAAACTAAAACCAATGATACGAATAATATGTTAAATTACAATATTAGCTACATACTATTACTACCATTAAGACAAGTGTAGGAAGAGAAGAGACGTAGACGTTGTGGTATATGTTCTACGTATACTACCGGTGTTTATGTCGGATGACTGAGAAAACAGTCATAATATAACATGATATATATACGCATGACTATAAAAGGAGACGCTTCCTTGTTCTGCACTGCGGCATTGACAATTAATGCATAAATATGTTGATTGTTGAGAATAATTGATTTTTATGCAATGAATTTTTCAAGAACTCAATGGAACGAACATGGTTTTATGTGAGTGAATGTGATGAAAATGATGACAAGTGTTTAAATTTTAAGTGTAATGTTTTTGTTATTGTGGAATGCAGGAAAATAGAGTGAGGCCTGAAACCGTGAGCTGCTGTGGATGATGCAACAGGCGACAGCAGTTAACGGGATGAATCAGATGAACAAAATGCCACCGCAAAGGTTAGTTGAAAAAAACTGTTTCTTGAATATATTTACGGTTTTCCTAAATCTCCCTTGCCACTTAACGAACATCAATAAAAATGTCACAACATGGATAGTACACACATACTTCACTTCGTTTTTGCATAGACCACCATAACTCGCCGGCGAATACCGATCAAGCCAAGCAGCAAATTAAACTGAATGAGTGCTTTCTCTATTTATCAAGTCATAAATATTTGAAATCAGTTATAGAAACAAATCGCATCATTTTCAGAGATGCATGGGAAAATTTATGCAAAATGAAAATCGTGTATCAAATCAGAATATTCGTTTACGGTACGGTATGTTATAGGACGTGATGAGTGCATTCATTCATATCATCATATAATGCGAGTAGTACATTTTTTGTGAGATTCAATTATTGAGGAAGTTTTTATTGATGAATAACTGTACTTTAATGTCTCGTATTGAGTCTAAAAATACGCCACAAAATTTCCCTCAATAAAAACATACCAATGGATTTCAACTTGAATTAATCAATATTTCGATAGGGCAAATCAGTCGTTTCGTTGCAGTGATTGTTACAGGCTACAAGAGTGATGATGATCTCCGCTCTCCTTTTCTTAATTTATTATAATGCTTTTGTCTGTGTCATATGCATTCGCATGTAAAACACTTTCTTGTATTAATAAAAAAGCATAGATGTATCTGTCAAGCAAGATTCCTTGAAACCAATCCCAAAACGTTACGCAAGCAAGTATCCTGTTGAATACTTTGTTGAACAAATGGCACAAGGTTATTATTAGCTGCAGTCAGCTGGAATGCATGCTTGCTTTGCCGATGATTGTATACTGTATCCAACTTTATAAGCATACTTGTCTACATGTGCACAGCATTCACAACTTTGTAAGTAGCCAAAAAAGTGAACTGATCGTCGTCGTCGTCGGTAATAGTGGTGCGCACAGAAGAAGTAGCGAGTTTGACTGAACCTTGTGTGATATATGGAGATGCTGTTTGTGGTGGCGGTGTTGCATATTATATGTTTATGCAAACATACCATCATCATCTTAAAGGTTCTTGTTCCACGTAATAAAGACCCCTTTACTGTTGATATAACAAAAGAGTTGTATATACACGTATACTAGGTTATGCAGTTAGGCTGTGCAAAAATAAAAAGCATCTCACTTGTCTTTTTTGATGATTACAACTTTTTTATATCACAAAAACAGTTCCTTTAACTTTATGCTCGAAAAGTTTCAAGGAAACCTATTGATGGAGCTTATATTGAATATGTATGTACTTCTTGCCACTTTATTAGATGGCTCGTGTTCACTAATGGTGATAATAATATAGTGTTAGGCTAGGCTAAATGCTTATGTAAATGTAGAGAAGTATTTTAGTTCCTTGGACACATTCGTTCAATGAAAATGCGCTTGTCCAAACTGCATTGGTAACCTTTGAACTTTATAGTAAGTCATTCTGGTTAGGGCATGGCTAGTGCATCGCAGCGCAGAGAGGCCTCTTCTTGTTCCCTTTGCTTGTAGATGCGTTGGCTTGCAAAAAGTGTTTTTGTGCAAAGTAATGCTGTGGTAAGTATGTATTATGTACATAACATGTGTATGATTATCATGCTATTACAGAGTTCAGTGCATTTTTAGGTGAAAGAAAGGAAACCTCAACTTGTCCTAATCTTTCTTGATCCTATTTCATTGCTGTCGTCTGTCAGGTCTCCTCTTAATTTGAATATTTCCTGCTAATGCAGATGAATGTAAAAAATGTAAAGTGATGAACTTTACT
>JAQFXM010008362.1:0-10755 GCA_034693345.1 Entomobrya multifasciata | reverse complement strand
GAAAACCTAACCTAACCTAACCTTCTAACTAATAGAAATACTACTTTCTCTGTACCCTGTACACATTTCTGTGAATTGAAAACCTAACCTAACCTAACCTTCTAACTAATAGAAATACTACTTTCTCTGTACCCTGTACACATTTCTGTGAATTTAATTCCAATGATTACTATGGAATAGCTATGTATGCAATGTGGATTGGTAACAAAAACACATGGAAATGTCATACCCTATCGGGTCAATTTTCTCGAAAATGGTAGGAGACTGCACCAAACAAACTTGATATTCGGAATCAGCATGATGAATACTATCTATTGGCATACCTGATTTTTCAAAATCCCGAGTGTCTGCTTTAGTCCCTAGAGCCAATAAAGTTATGAATAACATAATATTATTTATAAAAAGCTTATAAAATTTCAAATTCAACTTTCATGTACACTCTCATTCCATTTTTGGACGGAAGAGTGAAAGCATAGTAATAATATGATTTTATATGCACCCACATACATATAATTTCTACTCCTATATAAAGTTACTTTATACGTTTCTTAAATACAAAGATGAACAAATATATTATCCTCACTAAAACGTACTTTTAACGGCACTCTTCTACTTTTCTCTGGTCTTGGTCCTCATCTCTATCTCTCTTTCTCTTCCCAGCAGAAAGAAAAGAAGCCCATTCAAAGTGGATAGTAGAATGGAAAAGAGGCAGTTTAATGTGACGTATGGATGCCATTCCAAATTCCCTTTTGCATATAAACTAACTACTTTAAGCCCATATGGAACAATGTTATTTGTTAGCGATGATGCGGCGTTAGCGGGGTGCTCTTCTCTGTTGGCTTTGACTTGGATACGTTTGCACAATGGTTTGGTGGTGGTGGTGGCGGCGGCTGCTTCTCATCTCCTCTTACTTTTCCTTTTGCTGCTGGCACTAACGCTATTATTATTATTATATCACAAAAAAACTACCACCATCACTATCGTCGTCATCATCCTCATCTTCTCATCCTTCCCAGTAAAACGTTCCCTTGTCTCCTCTTTTCCCTCTCCCTCTCTTGACTTGACAGATATACGGACATGTTCTGTGAAGACAAGGAAACCGTGAAGTGAATGGTTTTTGAGGAGAAGACGAAGAAAAAAGTTGGAGACAAAAACGGGACGTATTGCAACATTTAATACGCATCACACAATCATCATCCTCATCATGATCATCTCCAGAATCAGCAAATGACCGTCTTTTTGTCTCTCTCTCTCTAGTTTCCTTACATAAAAAAACTCGGCTGCTGCATGAGTAATAATAATGGAAGTACTATGTATGCAGGCAAATTACTTGGTTGTGTGTAGTAGCTTTCACCCATTAAATCCATCAGGCAACACAGAGGAAAAGGGAAAAGACGACCACTCTAATATGCACGTAGCACACATCCTTGTCCTCCTCAACTCTATTCAGGAAACAAAAAAAAGAATAAGAGAAAGTAGCTATGAGAAGGACTGTAAAGAAGATGAAGAGGAGAAGGCAAAAGTAATACAAAGTACATTACGGATGTACTTTACTTCTTCGTACAGACATTGAATTGCACACACACATACACATTCTCATGATGATGACGACGACGGTGGAGGACACACGTACTTTATGAGGGACTTTGTAAGTTTTTAGCATAGAAATTTGCTTTTCTTTTTGTCTCTCTTCTAATTTTACTCAAAAGATTTTCTATCCCTTGGAATATTTTTTAAGAGTAACCAACTCCGCTTTTACTTTAGAAAATTTACATATACGATGGATGATAGGTACTTGTACACTGCCAGCTGATGGGCACTTACAACATTTTATAATCATCATCAACAGCAATACCATCTCATCCCCATCAGTTCAATCTTTTCTTCTTTCCGTTCACACTTCTTGATGATGATGATGTTGATATGATACCAGAGAAATGGAATGAAATGAACGTCAACACCATCAACAAATACAGTATACACGCTACTGATGTGATGCAAGTTTCTGATATGCATATTAGGGCTCAAGAAAAATAAAACCCTTTTAAAATAGCCGAACAAAAAGGAGCACTATTGTTTCAACAGGAAAGATTGCATCCAAGACCCAAGATGATGATGACAAGTAAATGCAAAGCTGCCTCTCGGAGTCTCGGTACACAAAACAATATCACATATTAAAACATTACACATTTGTTCCATTTTTAGTGGAAAATAATGCCCTCATCTCCTCATCTATTGAGACTTGAGTTTGAGTTGTTAAAATGGAAAATATTTGATAGTTTTTTGTTCTACCCAACTCCATCTCTGTATATTATAGTAATAGTGGTGTCCTGTCCTACTAAAAACACCATCAACATTGTCATGATCATCATCAGTCCAAAAAAGCGCAAGTGTTTGTTGTCGTGTCGTTGTTGTTGGGTTGCTCTGGTCTGGTGTTATGTGTAAGATGAAGCAAAGTAATATAATATGTTAAATTGCATTATAGAACGAGCACATTACGTGATGTTTATGTCACGTTATATATGTACGGTTGGTTGATGATAACACTCACAAGCAAGCCAACAAGCAAAAAAAGATGAGCTTTCGTTTCGTACTTCTTATTTTGCCGCAGTGGTTTAGATCATCAGAAGAAAAAAGTTTTTTGCCGTTACTGCTGCTGCTGTTGTCTTTTTCCCTTCGTCTTGATGATGTCCTGATGTCCACTGTTTTTCTTCACTTTTACTTGACTTGAAGATGTTGCTGATGCGATAGTATGATGATGTTGATGATGACAATGATGGTGCCATTTCACTTCATCTATGCATATTAAAGCTCTCTCGTCATAACTAACAAATAATATCACTTGTCCATTAAACACTTTCTCTCTACACGACTCTACAAGCTTTACTTACTTTTACATCAAGCTCCTTTTTCATCACAGCAAAAAGAGCATATCACTTTCTCCAGCCGTTGCAACGGGTTGTTGTGTAATCAACATCCCTTGGCATGTTTGTCGTTTGAGTTGCTTGTGATGGTGACGATGGTATGGCATGACTGCGTAGTTTTCTACTCTAAAATTCAAATAATAACTTTCTTTTTTGAAAGCACTACTACCATTTTTGGGGTAATATATCCGGACATATTTAATACGTCTTTTTCTCAGCTTCTCCTCGAAAGTATACTTTTGCAAGCATCAAGCATACTTTGTACTCTACTTACGACCACATTCATATGCATGTGATGTGCCATGATGATGTTATATAGTTTTTATACTTGCTTTTTGCTAGCTAGCAAGATAGTCAAAAGCAGTAGAAGTCATCATAAACTTTGTCGAGGAAAAAAGACCAATCTCCAGTTCATAAGAGAAATTCCAAATATTGTATGCATATCGTTTTCCCTCCTCTCTTCAAAGTGTACCCAAAGAAAAACGAAAATTTGAGACAAGAGACATATTATTATTATTTTTAAAGTGTACAGCTTAAATGTGCTACACTCATACTTCTCTGTAAAATTTAAAGAGTAAGTTAAAAGTAGAGAAAGGATAATTATTTTGCAAGTAGTAACTCTGCTAGTAACTCTCTCTGTTTTGGTGGTGGTGGTGATGGTGGGTGGCAGTCTGTTGTTTTTTCCCTGAACTGAACTATTTATATCAGAATAGCATCTGCTCATGTTATAGTTGTTGATTTAAAAAGTTAACACAAGCAATTATACAGTATAGATTCCCAAGCTTGTTAAATAGGTATAAAATTTTAACATTTAAATAGAATAACCAAATGAGAGAGTTCTTTGATGATAGGAAAATGGGGAAGGCCTCAAAAAGTAAAAAAGGTAATATTATTATGTATCAAAATATATCACCATTGCGTGCTGTGAAGAAGAACAAGCAGAAGAGAAAGTTACAATGTATACACTCTCTCTGTGTACAACACACTATGTACCCGTCCTCTCGTTGTTTTTGACTCTTCTTTATGAATCTGTAATTAAAAACTTGTACATATTTACGATAATTACTTGTGTCGGGCCCATGTGCTGCCTTAGCCTCTGTGTATGTTCTCTCTAGCTTGGGCTTTCCTCGCATTTTCCCTTCTACACATTTTATTTTTGTTACATGACGCCAGCCACTAAAAGTGAAGAATATGTATTCTGTGAACGAGATCGAGAGCAAATGTAGGCACAGCAGCAAAAAACTTCAACCCTTTCCTCTTCACTCCTTCTTCACAAGCGCTCGTCACAAGTTTAACCATCATGATCATCAGCATCGCTCCTCCATCAGCACACTCCGGTCATATATAAGCAGTTTAGGCCGTTATGAGAATACGTATGAGGGTTTAAAATAACCAGTCAGCGACACCACCATGCCATACGGGGTTTCGTTCTCTTCAACCAGTCATCACATTAGTACTGAAAAAAAGCAGAGGAGGAAGAAGTAAGAGAAAAGCAATAAGATGAAGGCATGCATCACACAGCCACCCACCAACACCACCTTCACCAGTCAAGCGACAAGCATCACACTTTTCAACTTACACTTTGCTTTGTGCTGCATCACTATTAGCGCATTATAAAAGGCATCAGTTTTTTTCACCATACAACCCAAACCAACCATACCACCACCACTTATTTTACTTTTACACAATTTCAGGGAAATTTTATATATGCATTATGTGTAGGACGTGTTGTAACTGCTAAATCTTTCCTAGCAGCAGCAGTTATTAGCCTATTGTATGATTTCTATATGTACTTACATTACAAATTACATACTTATAATACTTTGCTTCAGTCAAAACAAACTGACAAAATGCAAACAGCTATAATAATAACAGTTGGTGGAATATCAAATGTGGCAGTCAAAAAATATTTACATATTTTGAGTTAACATATGTATGAATTGTATATCTCCATCTATTTATGAAATGTAATATGCCACATTGTTAACTTCATTACTTTTATTGGACATTTACAAAAAATATTAGAGTTTTGTTTGGCTTGTGACTTTGTGACTTGTCACTATTGCTTAAAGTACCTTTTTCTGTTTTTGCTTCCCAGAATATATTGCTGTGTGGGTTGGCAATCGGACTCTCTATCAGTTTATTATGACCAAAAAATGAACAATATTTCCTTCCAAATTAATACCGCGATTGCCTTTAAAATGCGATGACATGGCTTAACTTGATTGCACGTCTGCGATTAAATGGACAAATAAAATTAGATTTTTAAGGGGAGCAAGAATGAAATGTAGAAACAGTGTAGAAAACTCTTGTACTAAGCTGTCCTCATAATATGTACATTATGCACTCATTTGTATACTTTATGAGTATTCTGTGGTCAGCAGCAGTGAAAGCGAAAAAATATAAACTTCAGTTTTTAGACCATCCAATCCTCCATGATGGCACCGTTTGCTGTGTTTACTTTGTTAGCTTTATGTTGTGGGGACCACCACTCACAAAAAGTACTTTAGCGAAAGATGGTCATCTAAATCTCCTTGATTCACATTAATTGGTATCATTCTGCCCACCACCACTACGGAAAAAGGGCTTTTCGTTCAAGTTGCAAGTTATACTAAGGCTCGGCTGCTGTTGTTACGTTTCCTCTTGTGCGTGTGTGTACTTTTATTATTTGGATCCTTGTACTAACCGCGCCACCATAGCCGCTACGCTGACTACCCAGTTGGATTATAGAATTTACGATTGGTTTTTGTGTTTTTAGAGTTGTTTGCTTTTTAGTCAGTTATCTTGCTCGTTATTTGTGTTGATTACACTCTGAAAGAGTCTCTAAAAAGTTTTGGTGTTTGGTGCCTATACACTACTTGAGTTGAGATGAGAGCTGCTGCTCATTTTCCATTTTATATGGATTAGGAGGATATTGATGATGCTTTAAATGAGCTTTTCTGCATAATTTTGTGAAAAAGCTGTTGGTTTAGTTTTTCATGGAAGTAGGAACGACGACAACATCACTTTAGTTATAAGTGCTTGTTATGTAATGCCGCTTTGCTACCGTTGTTATTATGAATTTATGTGTGACTGATATTAAAAGAAACAAAATATCCTGCATTGCCATCGCCGCCCCTGCCACTACCACCGCGACATTTCTTCCTCTGATTGTGTGAGCTGAGTCTGATGTTTAAAATTTTCCATGGAGCATCTCATCTCAACCGGAAATCGTTCAGGGATCTGATGAGGCTACACCGCTATATTAGGTCCATGTTAGTGTATACTGCTGTTTTTCTATCTCTGGATGTTTAGTAGAGGAGAAAATAAAATAAATAAAAAGTTTTTCTTCTACGAAAAACAGGCATTTTATAAAACATAAGTGGCACGGGATGAAAAACAAACCAAGACAAACTTGTTACGAGACAAGAGGACACAAGACACAATTTAACGAAAGGAAAGTGATAGGTTTTTGTTTCCTCTTCACTCTCTCTCTCTCTCTAGTTTGCTGACTCAGGGTAAAATTAACGTTCAAAGCAAAATATAACAGAAATAACCGACCATAACAGAGCAAATAAGAAAGGAAGATGCGATACGACACCAGAATTGAAATCCGGTTTTTATACCAAAAAACTTGGTGGAGTATTTATCTATTTTACCCGACCTCGTCCACCACACCATGTAAAACCACTACGATCGCTATAGCCATCACTTGTATTTCTTCTTTTTGCCTTTCCAACAAAATTGCCACTTTTTACCTGACTTAACTACATATCTGTACTTGTACTGTTGTAAAATACTTTTGTGGAAAAAACACGAGGACATGAGACAAGACAAGGAAAGAAAGTGGCAGTTTTTGTTGGTTTGTTGTCTCTGTCCCCCTTTCCTCCTCTTTCTCTCTCCTCGCGACTTTCTTTTCGAATTGTTTATAATATGTCTACTTACAAAAAGAGAAAAGGACAAGCGTGTAAAAACGAAAGAAACAGAGTAAAAGACAAGAGAAAACTTTCGTCACACAAGTGTACAGATTGCAGGTGTTGGTGTTGTTATTTACGTTATTTGTTGTTTTTCTTCCCCAGGAAAGAACCAAATGTTTTATATGAAGGAAAAACAAGAGTACAAAATTTCTTCAACAGTAAAATTTGAAACTGAAGATGTATCTAGTAAAAAGGTTGTTACATTTATATATACAATACAATGTATCAACCCTTTTTTGCTCTGATTTCTTCTCTCTCTCTGCACATACTTTGATGATTAACACTCTAAAGGAACAAGAAGAGAATAAGACAGACTAACAACATCAACAGCAGCGACCGAGACCACATCAGTGACATGAGCATGTACACATTTTATATAACATGTAATGTGTTTCATATGTGTGTGGTCTGCACCCACTACCCACCCAAACAACCCTTTCCCATTGTTATGCCATGTGTCTAAAGTGGAAAATTTAAGGAAGAAAAGTGATGTGCGATGCAATGTTCAAGGATGCTCAGTAAAATGTACAAGCCACTCTAGCATAGCATGTTTTACCACCGCCGCCCCACGCTACCACGACCACTCGATATCAAGTGTAAAAGTAAGAAACTTAGGGAAATACAAATCAGGAACTTTTCCAATTAATGTCAGCTCACGTTTATTATATATACACAACCATAGATTTTAAGAGGAGACAGAGAGAGGGAGAGAGAGAAGAAGTGAACAGAGGAAGGAAGAGTTGT
Organism: Entomobrya multifasciata; assembly: GCA_034693345.1. NCBI lineage: Eukaryota > Metazoa > Arthropoda > Collembola > Entomobryomorpha > Entomobryidae > Entomobrya > Entomobrya multifasciata. The sequence continues at coordinate 3,131 of JAQFXM010008362.1, read as the reverse complement.
GAAGTAGAGGTTTGGCTGGGCTGAGAGTACAAGTAAGAAAGAAAGATACCAATATGATCATGATAATGCATATTTACGTTGTAAGCATAAAAGAAAAATACAAGACAATACAAAAACGTAGTATAAAAGTAGTTGGGAAGGTAGTAAAAACGGTCATGAAATGAGTAAAAGAGAAAATATGTATATAATATAGCAGCAGCATAGCAGGAGTTTGGTCGTCACAATTTTAAACTTGAGTTGGATGAGTACAGGATGAGATGAAGGGAAAGGTGGATGAAGAAAAGGTTGCGAGAAAGTATACTACTTTTTAAGGCATTTCCCTTGGTTTTTAATGGTTTTCCTCTCATCGGATGCCACTTTTCCTGGAGAATGATAGCGATGATGGTGGTGGTGTAGCAGTGGATATGGGGATGAGAGTTGCTTATCATCATCAACTTCAAGAAAAACTTGCTTGTTGGCTTGCTTACTGCTCGTCTCTTTGCATGAAAATGGTATAATAATGCATACAAGATCAAGTAGAGGTGATGTGAGATGAGATGTGTAGTGCTTTTCACAGAAAAATGTATTGTTTTATTCCGTATTATTTACGTTGGTAATATCCTGTACTTTAAAACTAGTCTGAAGACGAGTAATACTTTTAATGCTCCCTCTTTCAGTTTCTTAGAAGGGAGAAGATAGGTAGGTTAGGTATTTATAGCGTCGTCATTATCTTGTCTTGCTTTCCTCAGTTTTCTGTCTTCCTGATGGAGACATTATTAAGAAAAGTGGAATGAAATATAACGAACATTTGTTGAAAAATAGATAGGATGGCGACAGCGATAGCCATGATAGCATAACATGATAGAAGGAGAAATGTTCTTAAAAACATGTGTGTTTTTGAACTAGTGTACAGGTTACAACAGAATAGACGTTAATGTTAAACTAGCTAAGAAAAACATCCTAAATGCATATTGTAAACTTTTAGCAGCCACATCATGAAACTGCGAGCATGTATCTTAAAGTATTTACATTGTATGACTAAACATGTTTACGGGGATTTATAAAGTAGGAAAAGAATACTAAGCCCACAATTGACGGGAATATTTGAGCGAAAAACATGAGAGTTTCGAGATGTTCATCTGGATTAAAAGTAATATGGATTTTTAATGAAGATCAGTGTTTAAAAAAGAGCAATCAAGAGAAAGCTAATATATGCACATATTACACAGGTAGAACAAAGAATTATTTTATTAAAAATACCTGTACTCAAAATGGAGCGAAATACATTCCATGCGAAATGCATGCTCTGGAATATCAAACATTAAAGTATGTGTACATAAATTTGAAGAACATCAGTAAGCAAAATACCAAGCTTCATATACAACTAACAGTATTTGTTGATTTTTGGTTTCAGTTTCCGAAAATTTAGTTTCACTTAGGATTGATGATGCCAGTCTACAAATGAATCTACCTTTCGAATCTATTAATAGTTAGTAATATAACCAGTCTATAATAAAAGTTTAAATGCATCGAACTAAACTGAAAAATTTTGTTTATGAAATTATATGGGGAAAATGTTACTCACTATCAATAAATAAAGAATAACTTTTGCCTTTTTTTCCGCAAAACACCTCATGAAAACTGTAATCATTGTTGACAATAATTAAGGAAATACATTTTAATAACTTTTTTTGAATTTCGTAGAGACGCCTGAATTGTATGCCTGTTCATGTAAAAAAGATTAGTATTAATATCATTCATTTGTCATCAAATATTATTTCCTGTGTGTGTGCTTACAGTAGTCGTAATGATGATTGAAAATAATGAGATGGAGATAAAGATGTACGCGATACTAGGAAAAAGTGGAATGTGAAATCCACAAACACAAAACACTATCATTATTATCAAACTACCAACCAAACTCATTTAGCTTTTCACATTATTTACGTCTTTTTTCTCTCGGTGTGAAATGCGATTAAAAACTTTACTTACATAAAACCGCACAGTTTTTGTATGTACTGCATAAAGAATTTTGGCTGCTCATTACCTCGCATGAAAATGGAAGGAAACGAAGATGAGGGAAAGTGAGAAAAAAGTCAAGTTATCATAATCAGTTTTGGACATGAACTAATATTCCAAGCCGCTTTTTTCCTCTTTTGCAAAAGCAAATTTCAGCTATCATAATATCATGAAGCCTAGCCACACACACTTTTCTATTAAATCTGATAATTAGGATTGAGTGCAGAGATGTAATGTAAATGAGTTCATAGGAGAAGATGAGACGTTATGGCTAACTAAAATTCATTCACAAAAATAATCATCTTTTTTCTCTATGCCTAGCACTGAGTTAACCAGTTTATTAGCTAGTTGTGTATGCTTGCTGAAAACTAGACTATATGAGTATTCGTCACATTAGTTTTAATTATTTCAACAAATGAAAATGATGATGTAAAAATATAGGTGGATTTTTTCTTCATTAAAAAGCATTTCAGAAAATTAACATAGCCAAGCAGAAAAGTAAACAACGTTGTAATAATAAATTAAATTACTAATTTTACTTTATGATTATTAATATTATAAATCGGGGTGGAACTCTTTTTTGCGGCTGATGATGCCACTATACAGATGATAATGTTGGTGGTGAAATAATTTCTTACAGGAAAACAAATGGAGGGTGGAATGCCGAGCTGTTGAGGGCATTTGTAACCCCGTCAAGTGAATAAAAGGGAGAGAAAAGGACAGGATCATCATCACCATCAAGCAGACACTGACAAAAGACGGGTAAATGGCGAAAAGGGAAAGAGGAATGCTGTTGTTACTGGTGTGGTGGTGGTGGTGATGATGTTCTGCTCTAGTAGAGTAGTGCTGGCGGTTTGAAGAGTTTTTGTGATGGTGTGGAGCACATGATGATGATGATGATCCCAGCAAAAGATGCTTAAGCTCAACTCAAGAGAGAAAGAGATGTGTGTTTGCGTGCAAAGGAGAAAACTCAAGCTGGTGGATGAGTTCACACCACCACCAGCATCATGGGCTCTCTATCAAAGCGCTTCGGTTGTTGCTGTTACTGCTAGTAGTAACCAGTGGTCCGAGATTGCTCTTCGTGAAGTATTGTGTATGGTGTTTCGTTTTCTCAAATTGATATTTTGAATAAA
>JAQFXM010008361.1:0-10756 GCA_034693345.1 Entomobrya multifasciata | reverse complement strand
ACAGGGTTAGCTTGGAAGATTTTACAGGGTTAGCTTGGAAGATTTTACAGGGTTAGCTTGGAAGATTTTACAGGGTTAACTTGAACATTTTACTGGGTTAGCTTGGAACATTTTACAGGGTTAGCTTGGAAGATTTTACTGGGTTAGCTTGGAGGATTTTACTGGGTTAGCTTGGAAGATTTTACAGGGTTAGCTTGGAACATTTTACAGGGTTAGCTTGGAAGATTTTACAGGGTTAGCTTGGAAGATTTTACAGGGTTAACTTGAACATTTTACTTGCTTAGCTTTGAACATTTTACTGGGTTAGCTTGGAACATTTTACTGTGTTAGCTTGGAACATTATACAGGGTTAGCTTGGAACATTTTACTGGATTAGCTTGGATTTTTTAATTCAATTTCGAAACAAGTGAACCCCTTTCGAAGTGCACGCGTGAGCGTGCATGCTAATTTGCTAGTAATAATAATATAATGCGTACGTTTTGGGTGAAGTGTTGAATGCGGGGATATGCATAAAGATGTGTAGATACGTGTTGCATGAATTTTGTGCTCACGGCTCGGTTCACCGTCGTCACCCAACATAAAATGAATTATAACAAAATATTTTTTGCGAAGAAGAAGAAGAGAACAAAGTATATCCGACAGCAGGAATGAACATCCTATCATCATAACAGCGAGAAATTCAGCATCTCATCTCACGCATACTTTGCTCAACTAATGGGCACGCTGCGCTGATTGATATTTTTTTATTTTTGCAAATTGCAAATAAATAGTGCTACTTGACTAAATAAGATAACACCTGATAAAAAAATGAGCAATAAATAAATAACTGAAAGGAAAAAGTAACAAAATAAGCTAATTAACTTTGCGTACACACATATTATCATCATCAAATCAAGTATCCTTCTTGTAAAGAAGTTAGCACTTTGCACTTGACTGACTGCTTGTGTTTTTGATGTGATGATGATGATGAGATTGCTGTGTTGCTTTTGGTGCATTGATTTGATGGGAGACATGATGTTATAAATTTTTAGTGTGGCTCAATGTTATGTTGATGATTGACTGACTAGAAATTTGATTGTTGATTTGATGGTATGTAGAATGAAGGAAGCGTCTTCCGGTTTCTTGTTTCAGTGGCATGGCAAAAGTATAATATAATATCAATATCATCATGTTTATCAATGTTTCCACAGATTCTCAAGAGCAAAGGAAAAATATTATATCTGTTTAAATGAATTTTTTAAGGCGGAGTAGTGTGGAGTGGAGGGTGGAGACAAAATTATATTTTATGTATGTTTTATTTGAAAAGTAATATTTTATTAAGTGTAATTTTAACAGTAGAATCAGAGAGCCACATAGACAGGATATTTTTTTCTGGTGACGTTGTGATTATTTATTAGTTTTCGTATAATTTCCCACAAGCTATTTTCCAAGCAATATAACTTGCCAAGTCCAAAGTATGTTATTAATTTTCAATCAAGTTCAAAATCGCTAGCGAAGAGTTTGACTATGCACAAAGTATACATTTCTACTACCGCGTTAGTTAGTTTTTTAATCAATATTACTCGTGTGAAGGTTAACACTACGTAACAACATGCAATTTTGAATGTTAATCAATCGGATCGATAGTTTAATTAGTATTGATATATTTGCTGTTTGTATATTAATACGATTTTGCTATTTGATTGGATTACATGTTGCTTTTAAGTTCTAACAATTTACTAGAAAAATATAAATGAAATTTGACAAACTGGTAGTCTAACAATTGACCAACAAGACCATTTAAGACTATTTGCAAACACATTCATATTTTAGGTATATCTTTGCTAATTTGAGCATAAAGACATTCATGGTGCCACATGTAATTTTTTCCAGTAATTTGACAAGAGTGCCATATAAATATTAAAAAATGCAATGAATAACATAATTGATGTGATTCTTTCTATGCATGATTTTTATGCTCTTATTACGACCATACAACATGCTATGTATAGACATATCAAATATCTTTTTTGCATGTGTGTATAAAAACGGAAACAGGAACTGTTTTGGCTAAACTGATATGTCATTGGCCATGCTGCGCTGGTGTAATTTGTCATTCATAATGTAATATAATATACGTTTTTTGCTCACAATATAACAATTAAGAAAAGTTATTTCATGTTCTGTTTGTGGATTGGAGTATATAGGAAAGGAGACTGACTTGACTGATGATAATGTTACTGTACTCTTGCCTCTAAGCGTATTGGCAATGGCAACAACATGGCAAAAATCTTTTTTATCACAGTAATGTATTATTATATGACGATGATGGAGTGAAATATTGCGGTCGTTTGTGTGTGTAGTGAACTTGCTCTTGTGCTCTGCTTGCTCGCTGACGACGACGACAACGCAACGCTGACCAACAAAAAGCTAGAAAGAAATGCACTCCCACCACAAAACTGTCTCAATCTTAATAACTCATGTTGGATATTAATGTTATGGCAAATGTTGTACGCTACGACGCGACTCAACGGCTAAACTCCATGACCACTCAGTTTGCACATTTTTATTCACAATCAGTCGCCCAAAAGTACTCATAAAGCAAATAATACAATAGTCACAATTTATATACACTGGAAAGAAGTACTGCGTTTTTTTGGGTTTTGGAAGGAGAAGGAAAGACATTTTAAGTCAAACAACTAAAGTGCTGCACTATTTTTTGTTGAGCTAGCTTGACTCTAAAAATGTTCATCTTCCCTAGTTTTCAGAGAGCATTGGCATAATAATTTAGTATTATTTTCATTTTAGAGATTGAATCTAAATGAAACAAGAGCATTATGGGAAGGCAGACTGTAACGATAAAATTATTCCATGACTTGAGTTACAATAAATCCGCAATAAACAAGCAATTGAATCACTTGACATTGCAACTCTATTGCTGCTGCTTGCAGCTACTACTTATAACTCTACTCCTCCTCCTCCTTACCACCACCACCATCACAATCATCATCAAGAACAACTAAATAGCCTGTTTGACCTTTAAAACGCATGCCATACGCTATTTGCTTTTTTTATTGCAAACTTCTTTTTTTGCATCTTCTTTTGTATTGTTTTAGTTTCGCAAAAAACATAGTAACAAATAATATCTTTATCTTGAGGATAAATTGTTGTGTAGTTGTTGTTGTTGTAGTTGTTACATGAATAATAATACATGTGCCTAGCCTTTTTACAACATAAGTAACTTGTGTACTTACGCACTTGCGAACAACACACTCTCATTTATATTACATGTCAACAGTCAGTAGACTCTCTGATGATCTTCACTTCAATATATTTTCCGTCGATTGGACATTATAATGCAGTCTCGAGTATTTTTGCACTTCCTTCCTACAACTTGCAAAAAAGCATATTGCAAAAAAATGTAGGTATATAGGGATATATTTAGGTACGCCCACATACCTACTTACTTACTTTTTTTGCTATGCATACAACCTTTTTTATTCATTTATTCACTTGTCTTTAGACTTTTTCTTCAGCAGTGGCAGGAGTTTGGCAGGCACAAAGACAGCTAATTTTATAAAAAGTGCGCATAAAATGTAAAAGTAGCTGTTAGTACTATGAATCATCTTCAAAAAAAGGAAGACAAAAAGATGAACTAAAAATATAAGGAATGCCATGCAAAAGAAAAGGACAAGATGAAAGGTAGAATGGGAAAGAACATATTAACATCATCACATCATGCAACGGACACGGACACCATGACAAGCCATAGTAGATAAAACAAGACACTAAGACATGGCAGCAGAGTAGAAGCCAGCACGAGACAAGCCTCAAACTGAATGAATGGATAAAAAGGGTAAAGGGTTTGGGTACATGTATGGCTGGCTACACACATATTGCACATAAGTTTTTTTTGTGGGGCTCCTTTCTCCTTCCGAGCTTCCGCTACTTTCAAGATAACTTTTACTTTTAATTTATTCATTAAAATGATGTTCCCTTTCCTCTCCTTTTTTCTAGTGCAGTAGTTCCCTAGAAGAAGTTCAAAGTTACAGATAAAGAAATGGAGTCAACGAGACTGGTTCTGAAAGGAATCTACTTGAGTTGAAGGATGATGGATTTTTATATTTAAAAGATGAGCTACAAAAATATACACACAGAAATATCTACTCTTCAACGTCATCCCTCTCCTTCTGTCTCTCCATCATTCGATTTTCTCTTCTCTTTCTCTAAACTCTATTTTATCCATACATATTTATAATCCATACAGATACAAACAAAGTCCACACGCTTTTCCAAACTCTTTTGATCTTCTCCTTTTTCAACCAAAATCTAAAGCAGGGAAGCACGTACTTTCAAGTTTTTGTATCTCTGTCTTACTTTAGCAGTTATTTTCATTGTTTGTGCAACATAAATAACACGCTGTGACTTTGTTGCAGAAAAAAACCTTTGATCTCCTCCATCCCCACACGCCACGCCACATACCACACACACTCACACTCGACTCTTCTATCATTTCGCATGAAAAAGTGTGTAGGCTGATCATCAAATCTTCACTTCATCGCCATATCTTCGTCGTCATCATCATCATCGTCCTCATCACCCTCACTCAAAACTTTGTCGGTAATGACTTGCCTGTATCTATAGAGTCAATGATGTCGTGCCGTGATGCTGAAAGTGCAAGCGAATAAAAAAAGCAAATCCGGCTAGATATAGAATAGATACATATTATAGTCAAGACAGAGACAGAGACGGATAAAAAGAATAAATGCATATGTTTAAAATGTAAATGTATTTAATATAAAATGCATAATATATTTATTACGAATAAATACAAATTGTGCGAGAAGAGAGATGGAAAAAAAGTTTTCCTTTGTTTGACTTTGGCTTTGGTGAATTGGATTGGCAATTGGCATCGCGAAAAAAAAGAATCCCTATCCTCCCGATCCGATCTCTCGTGCATAAAAGTACACACAACATATAGCCGTGCCGTTGTTGTGCATGCATGCATGCACCCACCCGACCCGAGAGAACGAGTCAAAGCCGCTATTCCATTTTGCTCCTCATCTCATCTTCGCCTCCTTTAGCCTAGTCAACTAAAAACTATTTTCCAAACAATTTATATTTATACATATTATACTTACTTCTCTTTTTCGCCAAAAGTTTGGAGATTCAGATAGATGTGTGTGTATTGAATGAATGCATACGTACATAATTCATCAAATGTACAACATGTGTATGTGATGTTGTAGAAGTAGCGGTCGTGACTGCTGACTACTATGACTGAATGTCAACATTTTTCGGTTTGCTTGCGGGAACAAAACTACAAGCCAAATCAGTAAACTAGAGAGGAAAGAAATACAAAACGAACGTTCTTGACACAAAGATGAAGAGAAAGGAACAGAAGAAGCTGGCATATTATTTAGCAAAAGGCAGACGAAAGAATTTTTTTTGAAAGAAGAGGAGGCGACGGGAATACAACCTCTAAAAACGACACACGATAGAAAATCTATTTTGCTTGAAGGAACACGTTCCCAGAAGCTCACAATACAATCAGTCAAGTCAACTCACTCAGGCAAACGTAAAAGAGGTACGTGTATACCTACAGGCAACTCAACTCTCACACATAGAATGGACTTTCATGACCTTGAGAATTATTGACAGGTCGTGGACAAAAATTGCCAAACTAAACTAGCATCAAAGCGCTGTATAACAATATTTGCTGAACTGATGATATCCTAAAAAATGATTTTTTCTATTGTATTTGAGCGTTTTTGTAAATGATTTGTACTACTTTGCAATGCAGTTCACATTCACAATCATCCTCTTTTTTCTCCCTTCTGGTTCAATTGGCAATAAATATGCTGTAATGCCATGTCATCGTCATCCATATTCCATATCATACACACATGCAACCAAAAAAACTAAATATTTTTGTAATATGAAACTTGCTTCTGATGATGATCATGCTTTTCTTCTCTTTTATACTTTTTTTCATTTCGAGATTTTTTCTCGGGAATTTCACCATTCCACATATTTTATTTGCAATTCGTCTCAATTCAATCATCATCCATCCAGGGTCCAAGCCATCCATCCAAGTCAAAAAGCTCAAATCAAGTTTACATTATCCGAGGGTATGGTAATAATGGTATGATGAAGTATTACATGCGCATATATTACCTAATAGCCAAGTCATATAACCCCATGGACCATTGGTCTTGAAGTTTAGTTGAGCTGATTGTACGAGTCAGTCAGTCAGCTTTTGCTTGGAGGGAAGAAAAGAGGCTTAAAAAACAACAAGCAAAGCATTAAAGAAAATAAGCTTTTTTTCTTATTGCAAAAAAAGTAATAAGACCGCGTCAAATAAAAGAGTATAACATATAGACTGAGAAAAGAATCAAACAAAAAAATCCAAACCAAAGTTTCATGGTAAAGAAAGATAATCCATCCACATGCGAAATCTATGTGTACCACACAAAACACATGAGCCTTTTAGTAAGTCCCATAAATATTCCATCTTTTCTGCCTCCTTTAGTTTATAACATGTAAGCAGAAAAGTCAAGTTAACAAGAACAACAACAAAAAATGCTTATATGCCAATCAATGCCAAAAATTCACTTATGTGAATAACTACTGGAGGGTAGTTGGGAATATTTGTTAGTTTTTAAAAAGTAGCAGAAATTTCTAACTATAGTGAATGAAATACGTATTATGAATGGGTGATGGGTTTTATTTTAAAAAGGAAGGGTTAACTAAGGTCAACTATATTTGCTAAATGTTTCTCCAAGGATATTAAAGACTTTTCTGGGGAGTATAGAAAATATAAAAGCAGACAGACAGACAAACAAGGGAAGTCGTGTCATTAATCTCATGTCACATTCCTTCTGACTACTCAATAGTCATAATAATAAATGTGACTTGTATGGTGGTCTGTGTGCCAAACTCATTTATGAAAAAAACAGAGCAGTATCGTGTACACATGCGTACTTATCTAAAGAAGAAAAAACTAAGGCAGTAGAGAAAAGAGAAGATAAGCAAAAATATGTGGTGTGATCCAGAAAAGTGAATATTATGACTTGAGTGTACGACATTCCAATTCATTTTATCTAATCGCTACACTACTTTACTTATTATTATTATTAATAGACTATTTATTTTTTTATTACTCCTTCTTTTTTACACATCATTTCGATTTTCTTGTGACGTTTTCGTCAACGCGAGACCTGATGGTGATGGTGCGAGGAACAAGGCATTTAGGAAAATCGTAAATATCATCAGCTTCCAAAAAAAACATATTTACATTCCTTGTACATCTAGACTAACGCATTAAATCAGCACAAATCATCTAATCTATATTTTACCGACCGATGCCCAGCCAAGCTAACCGCACAGCACACATGAGCATACCATTTGCTACTTATTACATACACCTTGTTGCAAATTTTACCTACCTGCCTGCCTGCCTTTCACACTACTGACAAGTCATTTTTAATGCAAGCATGCATACAAGTATAATGGATTTCCAAACACTTTTAAAGTCTTTTTGCGAAAAGAAATATTTACGCTTGCCTTCACACAAAGCAGTCTTTTCACTTAACTTGCTTCACTGCCCTTCAGTCTGTAGTGTGCTATAAGTACGACTTGCATAATGCATAAAATAAATGTGTCTTGTGCAGAGTGCAGACATCCGAAAAAAACAGTTTTAAAGAGCCCGTCATTCCAATCCAGTGACAAGGCTTAATAAGAATTTTGCATATATTTTGTTTCAAGTTCTATGCCCTTCCATACATCGCGTCGTCAACATCCTGTGTTTCTAACCATGTCAACTTTCATCCTGTTTTGGGTAGATAGGTTGGTGAAGAGGAAAAAACTGAAAATTGCCCGTCAAATTAAAGGAAATGACAATGAACTGTAGTCGAACATTACTTATTTAGCACTTTCTATCGCTACTGCTATTATGGATTTTTTTGTTCATGCAGAAGAAACGTACACTGATACAAACGACAATAATGACGATGACGATGGCAATGAAAAGAGGAGCTTTTTATTGTCGTGTATTTTCTTCTCCATGTATATTTTTACTCTGCCTGATTCTATGACCATGAGTTTTTGTTTTTAGTCATGCTGGGTTTAGTGTAGATTACTTTATAACATATTTACTACCCTGGTTTTATAATGTTCTTTCTCTTTACGTCAAACCAAACCTATTTTATTAGTCCATAAGACTTTTACTTCTTTCACGTGCATTACAATAGCTTGTTTTTTACAATGGGCATGTGTTTAGTACATGTGTATTAACATATTTCACTAGAAACAGAGTAAACAACAATGAAAGCACAGAAAAAAGTTTAGATTTTTTTTTTGAAAAAAGAGGAAATAATGATCCTACTCACTTGCTTCCTTAACTTTCTTGACACTTTCATCTTCATTCTCTACTGAATAATTTATCAGTCTGGTATGCTAACTGCAGTGTAGTTGTGACTGGACTTTTTTTAAAGAATATTTTAAGGCATTCATTTTATAAATATAAACATTTATACAAATGCATGGTAAACGAAACATGTCTTTTGTCAAATGTTTTCGTTTGCTTTGTTCAAAGTGATTTCCTTGCTTTCTCTGCTTTTTTCACCCTTAAGTATCCGCAAAAGCAATCATACAGATATAGTACATAGATATCATGTCTTTCATATACAGGTTCTCCTTGTCTCTATTTCCAGAACTGCTCCGCTCCGGTGTGATGACCAACTAAAGTAACATTATTTTTATCTCTCTGTCTGACCATCCAATCCAATTCACCAAACAAACCAAAGACATATTGGTCAGCGAAGTCAGAGTCTTATTGTTGTTTTTGTTGTCAGAGTACCTTTTTTAAATTTTGTATGGATGATGTGATCGTGATGTTTTTTTGTTGTTTCTGAATGTATTTTTTTTGTTTTCCGGAGAATGACCAAACATAAACATTATAGCGTCTAGAGTGTGTTCAGGATGACGTCGTAAACACTCCCTTCCATTGATAATCCGAAGGAAAACTGATGTTGATACTGTTGTTATTGTGCATTCTTCTGAAACTCTCTGACCTTTTTTTGGGGAAAATGTTCGTTTTGTCTATTTCTCTTATATTATTTTCATCTTTTACTTAAACTCTTCTTAGATTTCATTCGCAAATAGTAGACCAACATGTATATATATACATAGATAAATGTAGACAAAAAACATCGCCAAAAAACCAAGCCAAACTAGAGCGAAAGAGCAGAGAACTGGAATAAAAGCTGTACATGTGTGTTCCACAAGCAGTAGAGCAACAGCCGCAGCCCTTCTTCTTCTAACTTTTAAAAATGTCCATCCCTCTCTCTCTTTCTGGTTTTCTTCCAGTATTCGCCATGCCATGGTCCATACTCAATTCTATTAAGGGCATCCATTCAACCAAGAAATGGTTCTTGCCGCTGCTTGTCAGAAAAAAAGGAAGAAGAGAAAAAGAAGAAAACTTTTTTATCCATTAAAGCTCTTTTGTCTGTTGTTGACTCTCCAAAAGAAAAAAATCTCATCCTGCTTGCCTGAAAATAAAACTTGCTATTACTACACCACCACGACCAGCATCATAGATACTATCCATATTATCCATACATTTCTAAATCGTGATCATCAGCATCATCAACAACATCTTTTCATATAGTCGTCTTTGCAATTTCTTCTTCTTTTTTTCTCTTGATCGTCATCGTCATACCCTGTTTGTTTGTTTCTCTCGGCTATTAAGTAATTCGTTGTGCAAGCAAACTTGAGCTTGAGAGAGTGAAAGGAAGGATATGCGCGTAAAAAAAGTAGATAGGCCTATTTTTTCTCATGATCATTGAAAGAAGGATCCTTCGGCTTTTCTTTTGCGTGTGTACTTGCTCTACTGTGAGTTGTTGTTGTCGTTCAAGTCTGTTTGAGTAAAGTGGATGGTATGATATGCTGGTGGTGGATAAAATAGAGAATCTAAATGGAAAACCACCTCTGGCGAAAAGAGTTACAAGGGATCAGCAACAGAGCTCAGCAACAACAGCAGGGCACACACAAAAAATATATTACATATCTTTCCCTCTTTCTCTCCCTGAGACTGAGACTCTTTCACTTTTTTCCAAGTAGAAAATAAATAAAAAAGACATTCTTTCAAATGTGTATGTAATATATTTGGTGTAGTTATTTTTGGAAAGGTACCTGCCTCAGCATAGCACCACCACCACCAGAAAAAATCTGCTGGTACTTATATTGCAATTGAGAAGGAGAGAGAGAAAAAAATTCACGTATGAAATGATATCAACATGTTCTTCACTCGAGGACACTGACTCAGAGAGAAGAGGTGACTTGAGTTGAGTGAGAAGATTGGTGATAGAAAATCCATGTAAACTTGTTTTTGCTTTGTTGACTTGACTCTTTTTTTAGTCTTTTCATATCAGGAAAAAAGTGACGTCAGTGCAAAAGGCACACGCTTTCATACACTAAAAATAAATACACAACAGTATTTATTTACTGCTGTTGTACTGGTGCTCCTGCTTCCCTTCTTGTCAACTTTCGCTCAAGTTTCCAAATTCCATATCAAACTCCTTTAATAAAACAGAATGTATGTGTGTGTGTGCGTATGTGTGTCCATCCGTCCGTCCGTTTGGCATAGTAGCGTAGCTAATGCAAGGGATTCTATTACGATTTGTTACGTAATTTGTACCATGCTCTTTCGTTATAGCTGCCGAATGGTGAGGAATTTTGACATTCTGTTTCTTGCAGTGAGGTTCTATAGTACTTG
>JAQFXM010008360.1:0-10756 GCA_034693345.1 Entomobrya multifasciata | reverse complement strand
TTCAAAAGTCCAATTTTCGATCGTTTCTCATAATTCCAAATGGCTCCATTCGGGATTTTGGTAATTATATTCGTAATTGGCGTACCAAAATTGATATATTTCACTATTTTTCAATACTCAAGCCGATTTAGTGACCTGGTCATATCCTCGTCAGTCAGCTAGCAACACTACTTTCTCCACAGATCCGGTCCTTTTAAAATGACTTTTTGCAGTCCCCCGGAAATAATGCCGATTGTTGTGTTTTGGTTTTATGGCAAACATTTACCCTATTGTGAATAATATTCCGTAGCACAATGTTCTACCATATACCTTACCACACACTTCAATTCATCGCCTCATGCCCGTGAGGTCGATGATGATCATTATGATTGTATGATAGCACTGTTGTTGTTGCATTTACACTTTTGTGCAAAACCATGCAAAGCACATGAATGTAATATCGAAACAACTACATACAATATAATAATAATAAAATAGACCTCTAGCGAAACAACAGCATTACTGTGCCATAGCATAAATTCATTTCATTTTACTTGAAATACCTTACAGCACCTGTTCCACTAAAGCTCTTAGAATAAATTTTTTGCAAGGTAAAAATTGTGTTTTTTTCTTTCTAAAACTTTTGAAGGATAAACTGAAAAAAGGGTGCTCTCTGGTGTGAAATTTTCTGTTCTGCTCTGATTTCACATATATGTTACATATATCTGAAAAGAAAATTATATACATGTACTATATATTGTTGGTGATGACGATGACTATATGTGCAAACTATAATATGATAACAAAGAAGTTTTGTGTATTGTGCTACTTAGATGTAAGCAACAACATCAACGGAAGAGCCAACGGATGCACTGCAGATATAGACAGTTTATTTTGAATTAAATTTGACTGATCCAGTTTTGAGATATAACACACACACAGTAACCTAAATGCATAAAAACTTTGTATGCACAACCGTACGACACCGCAGTAGCAGCTGTTGCCGTTATTTCTCCACCACCACCACGCGAACAACATCAACCCAAATTTTGGCTTGTTTTTCTCCCTTAATTTACCAAAAACATATAAAGTCATAGATAAAGATTTACATACAAGTACATGAGTACACACAAGTTTATCTAAACATATATGTGCCACCATATAGTATAACAAAGATGAAATAATGATGAAGTGGAGAAGGTTTGAGAGGGAAGGATGGAAATGATATTAACGTGTTTGTGGTCTTGTCTTTTTTTATGGGTCAAGTAGCATAACAATATTTACCCACTTTTTTATGGTGTAATTAGAGGGCTAGTTTTTATATGTCATTATGGGATCTGCTTTCTGCTCTGCTCTTTCTGTTGTTTGTTTATTTGTTTGTTTACATCACGCCAACGCTCTCACTACTACTTCACGTTGACTTTTTCTTGAAGAATGTTTTGCCTACACACTTGAAAGAAAGGTGGTTGTAGAAAGTTGACTTTGCCCCTTTCCTTTCAACAACCAAAAAAGAAGAAGAAAGGAGATAAAAAAGAGAGCTGAAATGGAAAGTGGAAACTTTTTAACATAATAAATAGGTTAATTCAATACATACTTAGTGCATGACTGTTTGTGGTGTCGTATTAGTTGATAGTAGTCAACAAAGCCAACAGTGTATATTAGGTTACAACGCAGTTAGAAACGATTATCTTGAGAACGAGAGGAAATGAGTATGGGAAAGCTGTGTGGTGAATTATATGACCACTTTTTCATGTTATAAATGGCATTAGTGTTTGTGTATGTGTCTAGCACTGTAATGCTTCACTACTAACATGTATACCACAGTGAAAACCTTTCACAACACGAAGTAAACTTTGGTTGTACCACATTCAAT
This sequence comes from Entomobrya multifasciata, assembly GCA_034693345.1. Classification (NCBI taxonomy): domain Eukaryota; kingdom Metazoa; phylum Arthropoda; class Collembola; order Entomobryomorpha; family Entomobryidae; genus Entomobrya; species Entomobrya multifasciata. The sequence goes on along the minus strand of JAQFXM010008360.1, from coordinate 8,904 downwards.
TCAATTAATTTTCTGATGGCTTTTATAAGCCTTATTATAGTCGTACTGGAGGTGCTTGTTGGCTGAGGATTTATGTACTTACAAGCTACAAGCAAAATCTCTTCCGTAGCCTTCCTTAATGCTTTAACATTTTATTTTTGTGTGCCAGACACTATAAGATACAGATATTCCTTTTCTGCCCTCATAATGATGTCGTGGAACGTGTTGATATACTACTCTGCAAAAGGAAATCACGCTACATGTTTACAAAATATATATCTACAGATTTCAGCTTGGAACGACGTATCCAGTTTCCCATCTTCTCATCTTGCGGTTTGGTTATTTAATTCATTGGAGCTATTGAATAGACGAAGGAAAAGCATTAAGTCATTTCAATACAAAATGAGGATCATCATAAAAGGACTTTGTACATTTCCACTGATTGTGGTTCAACTTTTGATAGGGAAAATGTGAACTACTTTGCACAAAAAACCACATGGCAGAAGTAGGACACTATCACTAATAGTACTTGAAAAAATCTTATTCAGATGACGATGACAAACCAGCCTAAATACAAATACATTGCCAATATGTATTGTATGTTTATTTTGTAAGGGGTGATGAAAAAATATAAGGTAAAAGGTTTGAAGCTAAAGAGCAATCTTATTTGGCTCTTTCTGTTCGGGTGAGAGAAAAAAAAACTCAAAATGGGATGCAAGCGTTCGTAGAACTATATATAATATATAAAGTATATTAGATAATTTTTTAGAAGTGTAGGTTTGTATAAATTTCGAGAGATTTGAAGATATCTGCACACATGTAAGTTGGTGAAGTGAAAGTGGGGAAAGCATTGTGTCTGCATTGCATTATGTATTCCAGGGTAAGTATGGAAATTTTTATGGCTTCCTTAATGATGCAACCTCCTTGATGATCCCTTTCCCTCCCAATATGAACTAAAGGTACTCCCTCAGGAATTATTGTTGTATGGTTAGAGCACATGAAGATTTCTTGGAGAAAATGATAAAATGATGGACCACCATTCTTTTTTACCAAACTATCTAGGTATTCATCTTGGTTTCGTAATAATAGGCACACACATACCCTCAGAAAAATGTATGTATACCTATATCAGTAAATATTTGTTTGCGAGGGTTGCTGGTCCTAGTGCTTACTTTGTACTTTTTCTGTCATCATGCCTGCCTTAATAAGCAAAGCATTGTAACTCAAGACATATATGAGGACAGCTTTAGGCGACATCATCAACATAAAAAAGGAAAATAGAGACATGTACGTACAGATATATGTGTATGTAATGCTTATTGTACGGTTTTGGGATTTCTCCTTAGAGCACCCACCCTAATAACGGGTTCTTTTCATCAGTGCAGTACCTTCATCAACACCATTCAATTGATCTCTTTCATTCATCAGTCTTCTTGATGTGAGAATTTTTTTACTTCAGGTCAAAATTCTGAATTATATTCTCCATCGTCATTGGTTAGTCCTTTTTCTATCTATTTTCTTGTAGGTTAGATTTGTGGGAAAGGGGAAAAGAAAATATTTCGAAGGTCTTCATCATTCATCTTTTACTTTTACAACATAACTCCTTACTTTTGTATTATATTAATTTATAATACGAGATTTATTTATTGTACACCTTTGCTTTGCTAGGTTATGGATTCTTGAGGCTCAACAGACGAACATCTAATAACTTTAAAAGTGCTCGGCTCTTTCAAAGGTTGTTCAGCAGAAATTACTTTTTTCACTCCTTTTCTTATACTACTATACTCTAACTGCTGTTGTATATTTGACCTAAATAAATGTATTTCAAACCAAAAGGGAGAATAAAAGAAAAAAGCCACTCTGAAATCTCCAATTATCTGAGTTAATAGTAAATTAAATCATGAAAAGTTGCAAAAAAGTTAAGTGAATAGAGTGGAAAGCACCACTTGATGAGAACTTGTTCTGCTTTTTCTTAGCTGGTACATTTATGGACAGAACAAGAAGCGGAAAAAGTTTAGGCAATGAATTTGCAACAAAGTATTCATTCATATAACTATTCTTTTGTGCAAAAATATTCGTGTGTATTATATTTTATATTGCATTTTAGGCTTGGTGAACATTCTCAAGGGTAACAAGTCCGGCACAGTAACCAGACGACTTATTTTTGGCTCGACTAAGTTAGAGTTCCAAGATAACATGAACACTTGTGTATAAATCACGTCTTAAATGTTAAGAACAGATTTATGACAGGTTGGGAGAGAAACGTAAGCAGAAAGTAACGCTGTTAGTCACCAATATTTTCAACACAACTTTGTTTTTGATTATGATATACAGCTTTAATTTTTGTGAAAGGAAAAAAGGGGTTCTGGGTGGACAAATGTTTGTGCAGTTAAGTATATTTCAAAAGCAGCAGTTTGAATCAATTACAATTTCATTATGAAAAGACATTAAGTTACAATATACTACGGTTTAAGCTTCTAAATATCTGAGGTCATAATAATTGAAAGTTTACGGAGTACATAATTTTTTGGGAAAAGTAATTTGCAAATTTAGAGGATGGAAACTGAAAATGGGACCATTGTAAATAAGACCAAATCCTACATAAGTACAATGCTTGCTTTGGAGGAAGCAAAATTGAAAATAAAGTATTTTTTCTTACGTGGTTATCAATGCTTTGTGTTGTTCTACCCGTACTGAAAGTCCAAAGGTTCTCCAGAGATCGCGGATATGAATTGCCATCGACTTCCCTTCTGGGCTCCCAGCGATGTGGGGCTCTTGAGTCATTCGTCTACAAGTAAAATAGTAATAAGATGAAGAAGCAAATTGGTTTGATCAAGGTTTCCAATTAAATTTTAACAAGTTCATCCACCTCGACCGCGTTTATGCATGAACTGTTACAAATTGAAACTTACAATACAATTTACGCCTATAAATTTCAGGATGCTGTGTATGTATACTTTGTAGATATAGAATTTTTATCATTTCAGCATACAACATTGAAAGGTAAAACTATCAAAATTGTACGCTTCGCAATTTTTAAATGTCACTAACTTTACTGGCCTTATTCAAGAGTGCAGAGTAACAATGTCGAACAGTTTTTGTACATCCTCTCATGTATCGTATATTCTTAAATGATGTACAATAAAGTTACATTAATATTGTTTCTTTCTACTGCTGGCAGCATCTCTCCGAGCGAAACTCTCCTTTTGCCAGTTCACATGAAGAAACAAGACCAAGTTTCCGGTTTCATGAGTGCTTTCACAATGCTATAATAATTAATTTCCGGTATCCTTATTATCCTGTAGTCAAATTTACAGCAATGTGATGATTTCGTTCTTCTTTGAAATGAACTATTGTGCTGTAAAAGCAATACAAGAACCTGTTAGTTAGTCGTACTTCCCAGTATTCTACGCACAGTCGGACCGTCCGTAAAAGCACTAAACTTTCTTTCGACACCAGACATCCTCACCCTCACATATCTCTTTCTCTTTTGCGTGCCTGCAATAGCTTATTCTTGCATAACTTTACAGGAAGCGAAAGCAATAAAAGTGCTGCATGGGTGCACACTTTCACTAGCTTTCATTACACTTTTGTACTGAGTATATACCTCTCTCCCAATGTCATTCTACTAAATATACATTCTTCGTAAGTCCATTTCCAAAAAAGGATGTGAGATGAGTATACCCTTTTTCGCTCGCTTGCTCCATACGAATAGAAAAGGAGCTATTATTAAAATCCCATTTTATAAACTGTACAAGTTTTACCATTACATACATACTGGCACTCACATTCATGCACTCTCTGTAATTCGTGTGTCGTTGTATTTAGTATAATGATAAAATATGTGATTCCTCGAGAGGGCAAGACAAAGAACATCATTTTAAGTCAAGCACATATAGACCTCGTCCATGAAAATTGAAATTCCCATGTAGCAACTTTTTTTATTATGATAGAAATATGCTCCTATCATCTGAATTACACAATGACTATGTATGCAGAGATATATATGAATACTACGGAAGAAAATTGGCTTTCGGATGCAGTTAGTTCCACTTGGTGTGATGTCATTATATAGTGCATTTTCATTGCCAGCATTGCCGTGATGCACTCTTCACAGTGCTTCTCAACCGAATAATAATGAAATGGAATTTTCAGAGCATCTATTTTAGGATAATAGTTATTCTTTCAGCTAAATCATCAGTGTACATACATACGTCTTTTGATAATGTTGTCACATTTATACATATTTTCATTCAGGGCTGCTCTGTTCAAATCTTCATTTCAATTTCAAACAGCATAAAAGCAGTGATAGATGTTCTACAGAACTAGAAATTGCGTACAACTTTTCAACTTCTCTTTCCACGTTAACATAATTATTATCAGTAGAAATAAGTTATACGAGAGCCTCCGTGTAAATATATATAATTGCTAGTAATATTATGAGTTTAAAAAATTCTCCCCTCCACTAACTTTTGTGATTGGTGCATTAATCATCAGGAAACGAGATTGCGTAGGTATATGTGTACCCTAAAATCTAGAACCGCTTGGTTTATTGCAACTTTTTTATTGTTCACCGCAGCGCAGTGAGTTCTTTTGTGTATTGAGCATTTTCTCTGCATAGTTGAGTAAAAATATGAGGTAATATAATATACGCTAGCATCTTCATTTTTTCAAGAGAAGACGAGGGTGGAATTAATGGCTCACCTGAGATTCCGACGAATATTGTCGGCACTAAGTTGAATGAAAAGTTTGTGAAATGAAGGCTCATTAGCATCGTGTGGTGATGAATTTTGTACAGTTGGTTGATAATAATCTGAATTTTTCTCTTCATTACTAGAGCTGTGCTGCTGATGTTCTTGTCTCTGCTGCTGCTCTTCCTGGACACCATCTTCATCCGCTACAGTATTGTCGCCGTGTTGATGTAAACTGGCAACCGACCCAGTACTCAAGCTCCCACTACTACCGCTAGTAATAGCAGATGAAGAAGATTTGCTGTTAATGTTAGCACTTTTCCCTTTCTCATGGACCCCAATGGTGAATCCTATTGTGAAACCTGCCAGAAGAACGGCTGCTGACAGGAAGACTAGTTGTATCTGGAAACAATAAATGGTTATTCATTTATCCTCCAAACACGTTGACGAGAGAATGAACAACCACTGCAAAAAGGGAAGGGAGTAAATGGTTTTGTGCAAGGGAAAAAATATGCTATTTCATGCCTCACACGAGATTTGGCTTATGTAAAAAGTTACCTCTCCAAACCATCTAATACTCTTACCCGCTTTCAATCGATTAATATGCTATAATAATATGCTACAAAAATATAGAGGTGGTTGCGTATAAAAGAGGAAAGAGAAAAAAATAAGACCACATGGCATACTAGAAATGGGTGGTAGTTCTACTAAGAATTGCAATTTATTGTGGATATTTTCTCGGTAAAACAAATTTTGTACGCGTAGTAGGTGGTTTATGTTAGTTATATTAACGAGGGAAGATAAAAACAACAATCGGTTTTTCCCTAGATAGACATTATGCCGTTATATCCAGTCATTCAATCACTTTATCCTCAACTCACTTGTCGACAACAAAAGAATATGCAGAGAGAAAAGAGTGAAAAGTAAAAAGGGCTAGCGGCTAAAATAAAAGCAGCATCAATTAGTTTTTTGAATAGGATAAATTAGTCAAAACAAAAGCTTTTACAAAAAGCAACTCCGCATCTTCTCCCCACACCAGACCTACGTTCCAAGTATTGTATAGTCATGAACGAAACATATATTCTCAGAAATGGCATATTACCACACACACCATGCTTTCATCAACATCATATCACACTGTCATCACCCCCACTGCTTTATCATCGTATCAGTTTTTGACTACATGTATTATAATTTTCGAAGAAGGACCCCTTCTTCTCACTCACTTTGTTGTATAATGTCTGCCTCTGACTATGTGCTTTTTCTGGCTTTGACGTTGATGGTGATGATGACATAAAGTGGAGAAAATGAATGTTTTATCTTCAAATTTCAGGCTCTCCCACTTTTTCCATCATCATCTATGTATATTGTACCTTTACATCAACCGAACCAACCACCTATGATATACTAGTATAATAGCAAAGAATTTCAGTGAAAGCACATATTCTTAGTATACTCCACCTTATTCAAATACCTAACCATATTTATGGAAAAGCCTCTAACTTTTTAAGTATAAACGCAACAATATTTTTGAAATTTGATAGATTGTAAATGATGTGTCTTTTGCTTCATTAGTTTGGATGGAAATAAATAAAACAAATTTATGTGTTATGTTCTTTCATGTATGTGTGGTGCTTTTGCTGTTGATGATACACAAATGATGGGAATGTAATGATATGATGACGAGTTGTTGTATAATAAACAATAACATTAACAAACCACTCGACTCATCACCACAAACCATCACTATCTTCGTCATCATCACATCATTTATTACCGCTACTATCTCAAATAACAACACACATCCCATCATGCACTGAAAATAAACACCCATGAAAGAACAAGATACAGTTTTGTGAATAACCTTTTCATTGTTTTTGTCACGGTTTTCTCTCATAGAATTATGTTAGCATTAAGCGATAATAATCCTTGTCTTGCATTTTGAAAATTTCGCCACTATAATGCATGTAACAGACTTCATTGCCCACTTCAAGCCATCATCTCATCATAAAATATGTATGCATACTTTGTGTTAATCCAAGGCATATGGCTTGAGTGTAAAATTTTAATCGCATCAGTGAAGGAATAATATTTATAATGGAGATATGTTACCCTTCCTGGTTTGTCTGTGTGGTGTGGGGATAAAGGGAAAAAAGAAAAGACATCATTCCCTTATTCAACCCTCTTACATTTTACCCTTACTACTTGCTATAGTGTGCTTGTACTTTTCTGCTTTGCCATTTTCCTCAAATATTAAATGAAACTGGTGCTTGTACCTCTTTAAAAGTTTTATGCTGAAAATGTGCAACGTTATAGTCTTCTTGCGTGACATCGTCAGTTATACTGCACTTTTCTCTTTTTTCAATATTTTCATAAGAGACTGATACCACATAATAGATTTACAACGTCCAAAAACCCAGGGTTCAATCAGTAGACAACGAGATGAATATGCGTAAAAAGTATCTAGACACCACTTTCCGCAAAACTATTACAGCTCTTTTTGTCCCCTTTTAAAATAGACAAAACAGCCGAGCACAGTGTTTGGCTCTCTGATGGGAGCAATTTCATTTAGTACCTACTTAGTACACCACACATTTATGGAAATACTGACGATTCGACGTGGCGTCAGTACCACAGACAGAAAAGTCGTATGAAGAGCCGCTATAAAGTAGTGTATTTCCATTTATCTATTCTTAAAACCTTTACCTCTATACAAATACTAGAGTTCATAAGTGCACAAGGGAGGGGAAATAGTAAAAGTATTGCGTGTGTGAATGTGTTTATCTGTTTCTCTCTACTTGTGTGAACCGCACACGTATTTAAGTATATAAGGAGCATTGTACTGAGATAATTTTAATTTCATACCCAAGATTCTATCGATCCCTAGAGAGAAATTTTCAAAAGACCGAGCTCTTTTTTCCATTGTAATATTCACTTGCATGTCAAGCACAGGAAGAAAGAGAGGGACTAATTTATTAGACTCCCTTTTACCACATCGTTTTGTCGTCTTCGTCACCCTTTTCCTCAAAACATCTTTACCATCACCACCTCTTCAGAGAACCAATACAACCATCTCCTTTTTAACCAAACCAATATATTGTTGTACTGACTGCATTCAAGAAAACTAACACAGACGCAGACGTGTGTGTGGCTTTGTCATCATACACATACATATAGCTTTAAACTGACGCATCTTCAGACAAAAAAAACTTTCTTTTTCTAATAATACGTTGAAAATATGCATACGAACAAGTTTGAAAAAGACATTAAAGATTGTTAAGAGAAACTAGACGTGATGTGAGTACATGTGGAATGGCTCTGAAGCTTGTCGGCACGTCCGCTTGCATGGAATGTACTCTCATCGTCAGTAAAATCATTACCATCACGATCACAAACGAATATACATACTTTGAGCAGAGAAATAGGTAAAGTGAATGGCTTCCTCCGTTTACTGCGTTGGTCTCTTAAACTTGATATTATTAGAGTCATCCCATCCCCGTTCACGTCGTTCAAAAACATATTGTTGTAATGTTGCCTCTCTACATCTTATAATATGGAAACATTTAAAGCGTGTTTCGTTTTATTTCTTGTGTCTTCAACTCACCTTCTGCCCCAATGTCCCTCCTCGCTTTCTCCGAGTTATCTGACATTGTAATCATCTTATGATCATATATATACTTTTGTACATATGCTTTCTCCATTTTAATGATAACTACATGCGTGAATGAGTAGCCTTGCTGCTCGTTACCGTTTTTGTTACACAAGTACATACACAGTTTCTTGTACAATTTGTTTGATTTTTATATCCTGTAAATTGGAAGAGTAAAGACAAGAGCCCTGGTCTGCTCCTACTTTGTATAAGCACTTTTCAAGGGAGGAAGAACAAACAAGCTGTGCTGAGTGACTCACAAGAAACTATTTCGCTCTTCAATGCCCCGGAGTACCTTTAGAGCACTTACGTATCACGAGACGTGAACAAGTGTTGGAATCCACTACTAATAGCAATAACACTACTTCTATTGTAGTGTACAGTGTGAGTAAGGCACGCTGAGCTGAGTAGTATATTTCATGTGTGTTGTTTTTTCCCTCACACTTTTTCCCAAGTCATCAATACATACAAAAGGCTTCGCTGATCATGAGATCATGACGTCATGACCGAAGGATTTTTGAGTAGAACAAGACTGTTTGTTTAGGAATAGAGGTATTGTTCTACTCTTATTCAAGCAAAGCCAAT
>JAQFXM010008359.1:0-10756 GCA_034693345.1 Entomobrya multifasciata | reverse complement strand
GGGTCGCGAAAAGTGTGGATAACAAGAAGCTAATCTTGAATGAGATCGCCACAGACCATACTGAGGATGACGTGGGACAAGTGGTCGAAACCGTGAGTGACGGGGTCATAGATGTCGAGATCACATGGCAAGTGGGTCGGGATGGGAAGAGTTGACCAAGTCAAAGAGGAGTAGCCTTTGTCACTTACAAATGTCATCATTAAGTTAACTACAATGAATAAATTATTTTAATAATTATCTATTTTAATTAATTTGGATGAGTATTTTTTTAAATGCATGAGGCAATGGGTCGGAAAAAATTCTCCAAAAGCCCATGTCCATGTGGCACCAGAGGGTCTTCGCAGACTGGGCCGAATCCAGTGACAACTGTCGCCCAATTTACAACCGGAAGTTGTTGGAAACCAAGTATAACGTTTTGGTTGTTTATGGACCACCTAAGGAGATTCGTCTTTAAACCATATGGCAGACGTTCAAACCCCCATTGGTCCAATTTGTGGGGTGGAGTACATCCAGATGAGGAAGGAAAAGGCTTTTGTCTTTTTCCGAAGACGGGCGCAAGCGGAGGTGGCTAAAGTGACATTTGAGTAGGGTTTATTCACGCACAATTTGTGTTTTTCTTCTTCTTTCGACACGACTCCTGGCCCTTGTTCATTAATATTTAACAAGGAAAGGCTAAAGTTGAGGTATACCAGGAATTACTTTTCCAAATGACTGGAAGTAATGAATTTCGGAGGAATATTTATTAAAATAAATACCACAAAATGGCGCGCTAACTCCAAATCACCCATTTTCCAATGAAAACTTGAATATTCACAGAATTTTCAATTAATTTCATTGCCATTAATTAGATAATTATATTTTTGTAGATTTAAATGCACAATTATTTAAAATTAAGTATTTTTAATGGAATAGTTAATTTTTTATAGTTAAATTTGGTTTAATTGTTGGTAATTTTTGCTGGTAAAGGTAGTAGTCATGTAATTGATTTTTTTGGAGGTTTGCCAGACGTTCCCTATGCACTTTGTGTACACCTTTCCAAGGAAATAAAATGCTAAACTGCTTGTCAACCTGTTATGATTAGTGATAATTAAATTAACTTTTTGGAGAATAAAATGGGTGGAAATAAATCCACCGGGCACCTGATTGGTATCCCACCATCTGTGTATCTGCTTATTTGTGTATTTAATTTTAATTGTGCAATTAAATAGTTGAATTTTTAATTGTGATAAAAAGTGACGAAAATTAAATATGGATTTTTGGGATTTAGATAATTTAATTCGTATCCACGCCAAAGCAACATGTTTTGCAGTCCTTCGAGCAACTTTAGCAGTTATTTTGGGGGAGCTGTTTAATTGTTGGGGTGACCATTTCACTCTTTATATTTATTTGACCCTCTGGCGGATTTTTGTGCTAACTGAAATTATAATTGGCTTGTCACAAAGAATACACGTAATTTTGTTAAATTATTTTTAACGTTTTTTGTGATTCTTCAAAGTAATTAATTAAGTTAATAAAGTAGTTAATTTTAATTGTTGAAGGAGGACAGGTTTTTGGCATTCTGGAATAAGTTTTTGTGGAATTCTGGCCCATTTTATCTATTTGCTCGCGTGGATCGTCTTTATGAATACAGCTAAATATTATGATTTAATGAGCAAAGTTTATTTTGACACTAATTAACTGACTGATTAATTATATTTTTAAATTTAACTAAAAAAGTTAACTATTTAATTTCAGAAAAAAAACCTTCCTTTATACTTTTTTGTAAATTTTCGACGTCACTTGAATTAAAAACTTACGCATTTTTTTTCTTGAATTTTGTTTTCTCCAACAAGCAAGCCTGTCATTCTTGTCATCTGATCACTTCAGTTGAAAAAAAACTAAACTATTTCAACAGATTTAATTGTTCATTTAAAATTATCATTAAATTGTCCAAAAATGGATTTAATTGGTGAATTTGTTCGTGATCTGACCAGATGGCTAATTAACGCTGGGCTGACTGTCGCATTTTCGGTAATTTTGGGGCAGGCTTTTAATTGTTGGTGGAGCTACTTCACGCTGACCATTTATCGACATCTGTGGACCTTGCTCCTTCTCTCTGAACTGGTGACCCATCCACCTCAAAGGTTTAATGTAAGTTAATTAATAGTTAAAAGTTAATTTATCATATCATCAAAGTATTTAAAAAATGATAATTAATTGAGGGATTATAATTTGTTTTTTTATTAAAAGGATGGTTCAACTTTCATCAGAGTGACTAGGACACTTGGTCGCCTTTCCTATTTTGTTACGTGGGCAATTTTCATGGAATTGGGCAGGCTTTTGGATGAGATTAATCGCTACCACTTGGATGACACCATCACTGCCCAACTCAATCAATTATTATATTAACCAGTTTACTACAAATAAGTGTCAAAACTTGTTGTTGTTGGTGTTTAATATAACAAATGTCAACAATTAAATTACAGAATTAGTTAAAAAGATAATTGGTGTGTATTGTTTTTATATGATTAAATGTTCACTGAAACTAATAATTAGCATTGCATCATCACCATCGTCTTCCCATCGAGAAAAAACAACCATGTTGATACATCCACCCACGCAAGTATAATATTAGGTATCTCCTCCACCCACGCAAAAAATACTAACTTCCTCCGCCCCCGCATTTCTAGTCATTTGGATCTACTCCATCCACACCAAAAAATTTGACTATCTTGTGCATGATTTGTTGAGGCATTAGTAAAATGCTGATATTATACCCATATATTTTTTTCTTCGTACGTCAAGAACAAAGCAAAAAAAACATTTTGACCGAGAATACAAATAAGTACTCATGATACGAATCTGGAAATAATAACATGTGTGTGTATGAGTATGTGTCGTTATGTTACTTACATGTATTTCATACACTAAAAGATACATAAGTGTTTTAGAGGTACGAAAATGCATGCAAGATACAAAGGGTCTTCAGTATTTTTCTGTGGGTTCGTTCATTTGATAAGACGAAATAGTTTACGAGACTTATTTAGTTTTGATGTGTCGTCTCCCTTCATAAAATACAATGCACAACGTAATAAGTTTCTATGTAAGATTTTTTTGTGTGAATTGGTGTGTACGTAGTGTATTCACGGAAACTTGAGCAGCACTCTGGAATTTTGAGGGAGATGATTAAAGGCAGCTTTGTTTCATAGTCAGCATGAAAACAATAATAGTGTATTGCACATTCACAATCACAGTGTATGCCTAAGAAAGTACTTGGATTTGTTTTTGTGTTATGGATTTGTACAAAGTTCTTTTTTCATTTGAGAAACGGACACGGATAAGGGCTAAGGGACCATGCCTTGGCCTTGCTTGGCTTGGCTTGGGTCACCATTTTGAGATTTTTTTGTGAAACAAGAAAATTTACACTGAAAGTAAATTTTTGTCAATTTTTCAACTTTTTTAAAGTGAATAAACTCAAGTTAAAATGTTAAATAGTTGTTTCATTAAGTTTTTAAGTGTTTTAAGTAATTTACAATGTTTAAAAAATTAAGTGCTTGGGATTTTACATGGGATATTTAAAACGACATTTAAAATGGTTTGTTGATATTTTTAAGGAAGATTTTGTTAATAATTTTTTTCTCTGTTAGTAGATCATTAATATTTCTGTGTTTTATCTTTTTAAATTAAACTGTTTTCCTAGATTGCCAAAATATTGGTAGATACTAAATTTGTTGTATAAAAATACTACTTTAAATGTTAACATGACATGTTTTTATTTTAAACAGTTTTCTGTCAACTTTGGAAATATTTTTTGGTGTAGTTGGACTATGGATTTTTGGCTTGGTGGTTTCCAATGGCTAATCGACTGAGGGCTTATAAAACTCATCAAACACCATATTTTAACGAGGTAAGCATAAAGTTAGTCATATTTTACTTTTATTACTGACCTTAAAAATAAAAATGCTCAAAAGTGGAAAACATTTTTTGAAACAGTTTATTTGATTTGATTGGCAGGTGGTACCATTTCAGTAACCTTACAGCTTGACTATGTTCCAGAGTAATCATCACCTTGAAAATGATTGAAGGATTGACGTTATGAGGAAAAGCTGTAGTAAAAATAATATAAATATTAGTTTTTATAGTAAAATGACAAAGCAAATTACCATTGACCGTGATATTCAGTATTCATACTGTTGGTACGTGTCATATAGTTAATTATAAGAGTTTTTATCACTAGATTATCACGAATTCGTTTTCTGTTGAATCTAGAATTTAAAGTAGAGCTGCATTTTTAAGAATATGGAGCTCATTTCTTTTTAAAAAAATTAACTGTAACCTTCAATGGCAACTTGTTGTACTTGATAATTAGTAAGCATTTCTAAAAAATGGATGCCTTTTTAATGTAAAATTTTGGCATAAGCAAAAACAAAAACAGTTCATTTAGTTGATAGAAATCAGCAGCAAAATTTTAAACTAGTTTATTTTGAATTAAATCAAAAGGTGTGTAGTTTTGGTTGTCAAACTTAAAGATAAGTATTCGAATGATATTTCACTTTCATTACAATTGGAAATACAAATTAATTAATTCTACTAATTTTTTTGTTTAAATTTTTTAATTTTGGGTTTAACTACAAATATGATAAAGCAAAAGTACAAAATATGGAAACTACCATCATCACTGCCATAACTTGGCCTGAAGGTTAACAAAAAATTGTGTAACTAATACAAATAAGTTTATTATTTAACTTTAATGTTGGCAAATATCATATACAGTAAACTGTTTACTTTCATTGTTTAAATCCCACACTAATTTTAACCGTATTTTTTATCAAAATGGGTAAAAAGATATAATCACCAGTTCAAAGTTTTACTGTACTATACAAAGTAATGATAATGTACAATATTTACAGAACTGAATAAAAACTGTAGTGTACTCGGACAAAAAAATGTTGAAAAAATAGCTAGAAATTCGAATGTACGAATTTAGTTTTTTAACTTTATGCAAAAAGAGTAAATTTGTAATTTAACTTGTTTATTTAAAAGGTGTAGACAATATTTTACAAGTTTTGTTTTTGTTTTGTTACAACGTTAACTTAAAATATGAATTATTAATATAATTCCTTAATACTATTAAAAATATTTTATCAAACTTTGAAAACCAGCACGAGGACGTGAGAAATGGATAAATACTGGATTTTATCACTCGCCGCTACTTTGAAGACATCGACATCATTCTGTTCTGAAGAGTAATTTGTAATTGTAACTTATTAGAAATTTGTAAGCATATCTAAAAAATGGATGCCTTAGAATGTAAAATTTGGCATAAGTAAAAAACAAAAAACAGCTCATTTAGTTTATAGAAATCCGCAGCAATTTATAAATTAGTGTTGTTTGAATTAAATCAAAAATTGTGTAGTTTTGGTTGTCAAACTTAAAGATAAGTATTTAAATGATATTAAATTTTGAGTTTGTTTTTTGTTTGAAACCTTTCATTTTGGGTTTAACTACCAATATGATAAAGCAAATGTGCAAAATATGGAAACACCCATCATCACTATTATTGCTCGGGTTGAAGGTTAGAAAAATGTAATTAACACTAAAAAGTTTCTTATTTAACCATAGTGTTGGCAAATATAATATACAGTAAACTGTTTACTTTCATTCTATGAATCACACATTAATTTTTAACCATATTTTTATCTGAATAGGTAAAAGTAATAATAATCGGTACAAAGTTTTCAAATTCCTGTATAAATTAATGATAGTGTAGAATATCTGTAGAACTGAATACAAAATGTAGTGTATTCGGAACACAAAATCTTGAAAATTAGCTAAAATTCGAATTCACGATTTTAGTTTTTAACTTAAAAAGAGTAAATTATTTAAAAGGTGTAAATAAAATTTTACAAGTTTCGTTTTGGCTTACTAGAAGGTTGACTAAAAGCATGAATAATTCATAAAAAAATTGACCCATAAAACATTTTATCAAACTTTGAAAAGCAGCATGAGGACAAGTTAAAATAAATTTCCTTTACTCATATTCAGAAAAAGTGATTTTGCTCTGTTAATTACGATTTAAATTGATGAATATTTAATAAATAAACTCAAACCTGTGAAATGAGCAGTTTGTTCCGTTTTCATTTATTTTACGCAAAATATTTTACTTTATTATTTTTAGAAATAAGATGTTTTTTATAATTTGGAATTGTCGATTTCGACAGAGAAACTCTCAGTTTTGCTCAAAAATCTCCAAAAACCCAACAAAATGTTCACAGATCTCCAAATGGACAAGCCGTTATTCTGAGCAGACCACCACCCCCTCCACCCACGCATTCATCTTCACCACAAAGCCATCAAAGTCATTTAACAAAAAAGGAAGGATAAAAAAAGACAAAATAGTTTAAGAAGTTAATTGAGATTAAAATTTAATTTTTGTAGTCATTTAACTAATTAAAGAAAAACAATTTAATTATTTTGTAATATATAATTAATTAGTGATTTTGTAGAAGTTCCTAAATAAAAATTTGTGATAAAAAGTATCAATTTTTGTACAAATTTCACCTTCACTTGCATTAAAAATCTTGTGATTTTTTTCTTCAATATTTTCTCCCCTTGACCAAACAGCCTGTCTATCTTGTCATCTGATCATTTCAACTGAAAAAAGCTTAATTTTTTTTATCAGATTTAAGTGTTCAATTAAAATTATCATTAAATTTTCCAAAAAAGCAAAATGGATTTAATTGGTGAATTTGTTGGTGATCTGACCAGATGGGTAATTAACACCGGCTTACGTGCCACATTTTCCCTAATTTTGAGGAAGCCTTTAATTGTTGGGGGAGCCACTTCTCGCTGACCATTTATCGACATCTGTGGACCGTGCTCCTGCTCACCGAACTGGTGACCAATCCACCACAAAGGTTTAATGTAAGTTAATTTAATTTAAAGATGAATACAAGTTAAGTATTTTATTAGTTTATTTTTTAAAATTAGAAATGATTATTAATTAAGCATTTATAATTTTTTGTTGATTAAAAGGACGGCTTAACTTTTATCAAAGTGACAACGACACTTGGCTACCTTTTCTACTTGGTTGCGTGGGCGATTTTCATTGATTTGGGAAGACTTTTGGATGGGATCCATCGCTACGACTTGGATGACACCATCACTGCCCAACTCAATCAAATAATTAACTAAAAACTTTATGTTCGAGGTGTGAAAACTTGTTGTTGTTGGTGTTCAATATAAATCATGTCAATGTCAACAATAATATTACAGAGCTAAGTTTAAAAAAAAAGAGATTACTTAATTGGCGTATTGTTTTTTTTAAATGTTTAACTGATCACTGAAAAGTTATAATCTAAACTACCGCATCATCATCATTAATCATTGTCCAAACGAGAAAGAATATTTATCAAAAAATGCATCCACCCACGCAATTAAAAGTTATAACGGATCGTCTCCTACACCCACGCAATCAAATAACTAGTCACGTCACCTCCATCAATCACACTTATCTTTTTTATAATGAGTTAATTAAGATAAGTTGCCATGGTGTAATTCGGGGCAACTTAAGATATCACATTTGTTACCGATGCTGCCGTTGATATCCCACTCCACAATTATTTTTCAATCGTATTCGTATTTTTCTTCGGACGACAAGCACAAGGAAA
Source organism: Entomobrya multifasciata (assembly GCA_034693345.1). NCBI lineage: Eukaryota > Metazoa > Arthropoda > Collembola > Entomobryomorpha > Entomobryidae > Entomobrya > Entomobrya multifasciata. The sequence goes on along the minus strand of JAQFXM010008359.1, from coordinate 3,107 downwards.
GAAAAAACATTCTCATCTTGAGTACACATTTAAGTACTCAGGACGATCAGAGTCCGGAAATAGTAAGATGCATGAGTATGTGTCGCTATGTTACTTGTGTATTTCATACACTAAGATACATAAGTGTTTTAAAAGGTACGAAAATGCATGCAAGATACTTCAAGGGTCCTCAATATTTTTCTATGGAGCCGTTCAATCTATACGACGAAATATTTTACGAGACTTATTTACTTTTGATGGGTCGTCTCCCTTCATAATGCAATGCACAATTAAGTTTCTATGTAAGCTTTTGTGTTTTGATGTGTTCACGTAATGTATTCACGGCAGCTTGAGCAGCACTCTGGAATTTGAGGGAGATGATTCTGAGGACAGCTTTGTTTCGTAGTCAGCAAGAAAAACAGTAATAGTTCACATTACACATTCACAATCACAGTGTATGCCTAGCAAAGTAAATTGGGTTTTGTTTTTGGGATATGGGGATTTTAGAAAGTTGTTTTCATTTACGAAAGGGAAACTCAAGGGCTCAGGCTAGGCCATGCCTTGCTTTTGGCTTGGGTCACCATTTTGAGATTTTTTTGGGAAACAAGAGAGTTTACACTGAAAGTAAATTTTCAGTCAATTTTTACAATTTATTTTAGTGATTAATTCTCGAGTTAAAATGTTAAATAATTTTTCTGGCTGAGTCTGTTTTATAGAAGTGTGTTTTACCTGACATTATTTTTAAAGAAATAACTGTGTGGGAGTTTTCGTGAGATTTTCTACAGTGGATTTTTTAAAATGGTTTGTTAATAATTATTTTAGAACGGATTTTTACTAGACATTTTTCTTTCTCTGGTTACTAGATTATAAATAAATTTGTGATTTAATCTCTATCAAATTAAAAATTATTTCAGTGCAGTGCCAAAATAATTTGTGGATACTAATCCGTTGTAAAAAGATAAATGTATTTAAATATTAATATGACAATTTATTATTATTTTTTAAACAGTTTTTTATCAACTTTGGAAATCTACTGGGCTTGGATAATGGGCTTTTTTCTGGATCGTTTCGAACGGTTTATCAGCCGATAAATTTAATTTTAATGAGGCAAGCAAAAAATAGGGATAACTTTTACTACTGAGCATAAAATTAAAATGCCCAAAAATGGAAAACAGTTTATTAACAGTTTATTTTATTTGGTTGGCAGGTGGAACCATTGCAGTAACCTTACAGCTTGACTATGTTCCAGATTAGTCATCATCTTCCAAAACAAGCTGAGATCATTGGAGGATTGAAGATTATGAAGAAAAGCTGTAGTGAAATAATGAATATATTAGTAAAATGACAAAGCAAATTACCAGTGACCGTAACATTCCGTATTCATATTATTGGTACGTGTCATATAGTTAATTGTGAGAGTTTGTATATCTAGATTATCAGCTATTTGTTTTCTGTTTAATCTAAAATTTAATGTAAAGCTGCATTTGTAAGAATATGGAGCTCATTTCTTCTTTTTTTTTAAACCGAGTGTAACTTTCAATGGATAACTTGTTTACAGAAATTAGTAAGCACTTCTAAAAAAATGGATGCCTTTTTAATGTAAAATTTTGGCATAAGCAAAACAAAAAAAACAGTTTATTTAGTTAATAGGAATCAGCAGCAAATATTTTAAACTAGTGTCATTTGAATTATATCAAATTGCGTAGCTTTGGTTGTCAAAGTTTAAGTATATTTTTTATTATATTGTTAACCATAACCTAAGTATTTAAATGAATTTTTTACTATGGAACATGGTTAGAAAAATTTCATTTTGGGTTGAACTAGAAATGTGGTAAAGCAAAAGTACAAAACATTGAAACACCCATCATCACTACCATAACTCTGGCTGAAGGTTAAAAATAATATATAATTAATTGTTGACCGATATTTAAGTTTATTATGGTACTTCGTATTTAATAGATTAATTATAAGGTGTTTTTTCCCGAAAACTAAATCTTGATATGTTTTTTAAACATTTTCTTGACAAAGCATTCAAGTAATAAGTTTGCTTTCATTGTAATACATATAAATACAAGCCTTGGTATAACTTTTTTTAGTAAACCTTTTATAAATTTAGATAAATACGGGCAATTTATTGTGCTTGACAATGTTCAAGTCTAAGGATGAAAACAGGTTTTAGTGACTACCTTTAAAAAAAGATTTTATAAAAAAGCACTTAAAAAAATGCAACTCATTTCTTAAAAAATGCCACCGTAACTTTCAATGGTAACTTGTTTACAGAAATTTGTAATCATTTCTAAAAATGGATGCCTTTTAATGTAAAATTTGGCATAAGTAAAAAACATTAATTCATTTATTTCATAGGAATCAGCAGCAAATTTATAAACTAGTTTTGTTTGAATTAAATTATAAAGTGTGTAGTTTTGGTTGTCAAAATTAAAGTACACAAATATGATATTCTTAAACATAGAATAAGTTTTTAAATGAAAATTAATATGACTAGCACACAGTGTTGCATTGTAAAATTTCATTTTTGGTTAAACTACAAATATGATAAAGCAAAATCAAAAAATATGGAAACACCCATCATCACTACGATAATTCGGGCTGAAGGTTAACAAAAAATTACGTAATTAAGACTAATAAGTTTCTAATTTTAACGATAATGTTGCCAAATATAATACTCAGTGAACTGTTTACTTTCATTGTATGAATCAAACATTAATTTCAACCATATTTTTTATCAGAATTGGTAAAAAAATATAATCACCTTTTCAAAGTTTTGAAATAACTCTAGAAATTAATAACAATGTACAATATGTATAGAACTGAATACAAAATGTACTGTATTCGGACAAACAAAATGTTGAAAAATAGCTAAAATTCGAATGAACGAATTTAGTTTTTTAACTTTATGCAAAATAATAGTTTTGTAATGTAACTTATTGAAAAGGTGTAAACAATATTTCACAAGTTTCGTTTTGTTTGGTAACACTAACGTAAACATATGAATAATCCATAAAAGGGCTTTTCCGTAAAATAAAAAATTGGACTGTTACTGTTGACTTGGTATGAGTTCATAAAAAGATTTTTATTTGGACTGATTGTGTTTTGTTAATTACGACTCA
>JAQFXM010008358.1:0-10758 GCA_034693345.1 Entomobrya multifasciata | reverse complement strand
TAAACACAACCAAGCAACCAATCAGTGAGAATGCTCACGGCTAGTGACCTGACTTTTAGCTTATATATGGTAGGATTCCTTGGGGCGATCGTGCAATCTATAATGCATGTTCCAAAGAAACATGAAATATTTAGTTTTATGGCTGCTGATTGCAGTATACTAGTTTTACAGTCTTGTTCCACCTTTCCCCTTCCTTCATAATCAACCTACTTACTTTCTCCAATGTCCAATGACTACAATAAGCTTTTAGGTAATATCGGTTCTTCTAATCATCGATGTTAGACACACTACGTAATAATAATGCTTTGCAAATTGCTATCTATTGCATGACTCATGCAAATTTACTAAACACCCGACAATGCCAGTACAATAAAAAAATATAGTATTCCCCTCTTAGCTTCGAAGTCCATACAAATCCATACAGTCAATTTCAATCCAATCCACTTATTTACTATTCCTTACGGCAAAAAGTAATAATAATCCAATCCTTCTCTAAGGAGAGAGTCGATGGGACTTGGTAATAATGTCGATCATGTAATAGTAATAATCGTATAAGTGGATAGTGAATAGGTAGATAATAGATACAAAATGTCTTTTTTTAGACAATTATTATTGTAAGCAGGATTTTCACATTATGTCGAAAACACAATTTGTCAAGTGTATTCGACAAAAGTCGGCAAATATTTTCTTGAACAAATGCTCAAATCATGCGTTTTGTACAATCTTGGAAAGAAAGCAGTTTACTAATTTGTAGCAAAGCACACCATTTCTAAGCAATTTAGTTCTTTTGTGTAGAACATTTATCTCAGATATTGAATAGTGTACGTGAAAAGATATTAACATTTTACAAAACGTAGTCTGGACTCTGGACTCTGCTCTGGGACTACATGGTAGAGGATTGGTGGTTATTGAACCGAATTTTATGACTTTTCAGCTTTCTGTTGTACTTGTATAGATATATAACATACATATGTGCATACACGCACTAGATTCATTATTAAAGCCAAGTTGATTATCCTCCGCAGACTGTGTGGCAATCATTTTAGATATTTCGTTGCTCGTTTGTATGTAAATGTAGATGTTACAAAATATTTTCGAATATTAAACTAATTTATGGTATCTTATTGTTCTGCCCTCAGACTAATTGGCTGTATATTATTTGTAATTTAGCGTAACGTATTGGTCGTGTCTTGATAATTTGAAATAGTAATTATTACGCTACAATTTTATTGCTGTTGAGGAGAGAAAGACAAAAAAGCACATGAACAATATATAATGAATGCACTCACGGAAAATATTACTTCAATTTTAGTCACTTTAGTCATTCCATTAGTGTTTGTTTGGTTTAGCTGTCTCTATCAATTCAGATCACGAAATCGATTCGAAACTGCGAACTTAGCATACGTACTAATGCCGAGCTGCCAAACCACACACTAAACAAAATAGAGACAAAACACTTCACCTTCATTTCACGAATTGACTTATGTTGTATGTGAATGTGAAGCAATGCGACTCATTTCAAATTAAACGGATCTTCTAGTCTTCGCAGTGCTCACTCAGGCAAGAGTTAGTGAGTCAAACGCACAATACATGAACTACAAATAAATTGACATTGTCACATGTAAAGGAAGAGAAAGAAAATAGACGGTGAACGAAGAATGTAATTTAGTTTGATGAATTTATTTACTGAGTTCATAGAAGGTGGGCTTGATGTTTGAACTTTGAAGTATCTCTCCGTGTTTGCCTCTTTTGTATTCCTAAATTGTCAAATAAACAAACAGAGACTCTAAATGACGAATTTATTTTATCTTAAGAGTGTCTTGTTTAATTTAAAGTGAGCAATAAGTGCAAAAGAGGTTAATTTGGGAGAATTCAACTGAATTGACGAACCAGAAATCAGTGCTTAGCGAAACGATTTTGGATAAATCTTGCTCAAACTGCTTTAAAAAGTTTATGCAGTAAGCATATCGAAATTTCAAACGAAAGCGTTCAATTTGAAGTCAGTGTAACAATACATGACGATATTGACGTGTATGTATACACGATATACATGACGTGTAACAGCGTATTTGAAGACAATATTGGCTTGAAACTTTTGATAAGCGCCAAGTGCAACTTTTTAGTAGTATTTATCAAAAAATATTTCTAATCGATTTGCATTTTATATCTGCAATTTGTATTTCTATTTGTTATAGATTCGTGTCAAATCTCTTCCCTCTACTGATGTCCAAGATGGAGTATGTATCTGTATTTTAACAAAATCAACTACAACAAATAGTATCTCTCATTTGACGTGAAAGCATTTAAAACTTAATTAATTAATTAATTTTGATTACGAACTATTTGTTCGCAAAAGTTAACTGCAAACAAACGAATTTGAACTATTTTATGAACTTTTAACGCAAACCTGAACTTTCTTTGTAACTGCATTGCATTTATTAATTGAAGTTAAATTCTTACTTTAATCATAGATTGTATAACGATGTGGATATTATTTCATAAAATGTTTTAAATAACTAGTGACTGGCCATTATTTTCCCACTAACAAGACAAGACAAAGGTTATTCTGTAACAAGAAATTCTTGTAACAGAAACAATCTTTTATTTTACCCATGCATGCCATGGCTATAACATACATTCTTGCTGTTTCCGTCTCTCTTTTCCTACGGGTCCATAATATTTACATATATTTCCCATCACTTTTAACAATGTCGTGATTCGTGATGTGATGGCGCTATGCCTTTCTTGTTTACAACTTCCTATTTTACTCCTTTTACGTCTCTTGTCTTTCTTCTTTTTTGACTGGCTCGTTTTCTTGTCTTGCACTCATTTAACTTTGTTACTGATCCATTTACTGTGATAATACAACATTATCACGACGAGAGGCTTGTAATAATGAGCATGAACACCATCATCATGTCACCATTAACATAATCTTACTGACATTTTTTCAAAAATATTGTAGATCAACACAAAACAAAGTGGTCTTGTCGTTCATTATTCATTTATCATCGTTATTATCATCTGTATCAGAACATCGCACAATAATATATTTCACAATTACAATCTTCCTCTTATGCCGTGTGCTGCTGTCATTATTACATTTTTTTCCTTTTCTGGCTTGCTATTTAACTCAGAAATTATATTGTGATGGAATGATGCTCTCTTCATAATAAATAGTCTAAACTTAACCCTTCACCTTATTGTTCTGTCACTTTAAATGTGTGCTCTGTTCTACTCTTCTTGTTACGGTTGTGATTTTAACGAGATCCTTTTTTTACGAATTTAAAATTTTTAAGTGTTAAAAGCACGTATGCTCTTTTGTACACGTTCTATGTATTGCACTACACCGGCTCATAAAGTTTTGTTACAGATTTAATAAGTTAGTCAGACAAACTCACAGGAAGAAACGGAAGGTTAAGCCAAGCCAAGTCAAAGAGTCAAGCCTCTTTAAACTTAAAACGCAAACATGTTTCTCCTGTACTCTTATTCCTGTTGTTCTATTGTGTAACAATTTTAAGTGCGAAATTTATTTTACATTTTACACAAGTCGGGGTAAAATGGTAATGACTTAAAGATGACGACCTGATTAGCCTTGCAAATGAGTGTCATAGTTCATTGGTTTTCAAAAAGGTTGGTTCGCTGCTTTACTTGCCGGTTCTTTGCTCTCTTTTTATTCTTATTCAAAATCTACCAACAACCAACCTATTGTACTGTTCTTCCTGGTGATGGGATGATGATGATGATTACGATGATGATAATGATAATGCTCGTGTGACTGTGACGCTTAAAAAGCATCTCAAAAACTCTACTCAAAACCATACCGTACGGAACAAAATGAGAAGCATTACCTATTCAAAAGGCAAAAGTCAACGATGCGCAGCAGCTTCAATTTTTTGTTTCTCTATTTTCCTCCTCCTCTTCATCCTCCAACACATCTACCTACCACCTCTTCTACATTTTTCACCCGCAAAAGTAGCAGTAAAGTCCCTGTGTTGATGTTGTTGTGTGATGTGAGGTAATATCGTTTTTAGGTAAAATCATTCACATCCCAGCCACCACCTCCGACGCTGCACTCAAACTCGACAAGATCGTCATCATCATCGTTTATGATCATCATAATGAATGAAAAGAGAGGAAGTAGAGAATAGTTAAGATCACATCACCAAATCACAACAACACAAAAAGCTGTTGAATAATAACAATACGTAAAATACACACTTTGCATACTATGCTTGATGCATGCATAACGACAAACGACACAAAAAAATAGTTTCAGTGATATACAATCACATCACATCGTCATCTCTTACACAAAAGCTAATGTGCATAACAAAAGGTTATGCACGTACAGTTTGATGACTGCTGCGACTCCAGCATAGAATTCATTTAATCGACATAATGAAATATTTAAAAAGGGAAATAAATGAGATGAAAATGATGTGATGCAAGTCAAGTGGTGGAATCGAGGTAAAAAAGAGGGTTAACCTCCCACCTTGAAAGGGTTATGTCTTCTTATTTTTAAATGACAAAAGGTTGCATTTTTTTCGTAACTTTTCTATAAAAAACGGCTGAAAGTAAGAATAAGGCATTATTTCTGAAGAAAAAAGTTTTTTTGTGGGATTCCTGGGTAGTAATAATTCTTGATTCACTTTGTTTGCCTTGCCCGTGTATGAGAGAGTTCAAGTCAAGTAAATATTTTGCATTGCAAATTTGCTGAGACATACAATCAGACAACAACAAACAATAGCAGAAGAGAGGATGAAGGAGGAGCGGATGTTGAGATCATCAAGAGAGAGCATCAGAGAGAAAAGTGAACACAGAGGAAACTGAATAATGATGCATGAGCATGTTGTAAGCTGTGTATATAAGTGTCGGTATTTCCATCACTGCCACCGTCACCACATCCCCGCCGACGCCGCTGTGTTTGTTGCAAAAGAGCAAACACAAAACCAAGCCACATTATAACAACACCGGCATCTCCTCTCGTCATCATCATCTTGATTACAATATTTTGTCTTCTGTCCTCACTTTACTGTGTGAACGTGTGTACATATGTGGTAATGGCTGTTGTATTATAAAGCTTTGTGTATGAAAAGCATACATAATGTGTCACTCACTCTATCTGCATGGTTGGTTGAAAAATTCTGTGTGATTTTGAATGTGATGTGATGTCGTTCATCTTCTCTTCTCTTGCCTCTCCTTTCGCTACTGTTGTGTTGATGCTTCTACTATTCTGCATGCATAATTTCCTAGTAAATGATGTGTTGTTTTGACTGAACGCGATGACCCTTGAAAAGAGCCGAGTCAAACCATATACCAAAGTAGTAAAGTCAACCAGCCAAGCAGAGAAGAGGAAAAAACGAAGATAAAAAGAAAAATGAGCATTTCAATGCGTACATGACGATATGGGTAGGATGACGAAACCTAGGAAGTTTAACGAAACATGAATGTTCACGCGGCAGACGGGAGAACAAGACGAATATTTTGAAATCGTCAATGATAAGGCTTACGAAACAAAGATTTTTGGGAATCACCGAAAATTTTAGGGGGGAAAATGGTAAAATGTGGATCCAATACAAAACAAATAGATTAGAGATACACGCATGCATGCATTCTTTAAATATATTCCGTAATGCAGATCAAGGCTTCACGCGAATTGCTTCGTTTTATGGCAAAAACTCGAGGCTACTTCCTCAATAATGGAAGGGGAGTACACGTAGTTTGCAGTTCAAGAATGCAAGTTATATTGGTGAACGTATCAGTGGGCATTGTTGTCTGCATATTTTATGACAATGATGACATCTGGACTTCCGCGGAGTTACAAGGGTGGGCCCAGCCCAACAACGTTCTATTTAATTAGACCGAACGGGCGTTGTTGCTTTCGTTCCAGTGCTCACTTTTACCTGTGTACAAAGTATACCTACTCAAATTCTACACATGTAATATGGGTACAACGCCTTGATACAATACTGTTTTGTTTTTTGCATGCCTAAATGATACCGCTGCGCTATGCTATGTGCTACGGTCGATATTTAACTATTCACAAAATATATATAATACGGGAAAATGACATGGTTCACACTTCACATCCTGCTGCCTATCTCTCAAAAACGGATAGTGCAGTAGTGGTTCGTTACCTTGATGTATGTAATATAACCAGTCACTCAAAAAAAGTGACTTCAACTTTCTACCTCTCGATTCCCGTCGTTCGTGAAAGCTGCATGATTGCATTATGATTAATTCTGATTCTTGTTTAAAATATACATACATATCTACTACCTATTTCAAAACTCAATTCCTTGAAATTCTACTTTGAAATTCAATTTAACCCTTTTAGCCCCTCCATATGTACAAAAATTCAAAATACACAGTACAGCACCAGCACAAGCACACCTCTGCTCTCTATCTGACTAAAAGTGTGTGTGCTTTCAGTATGCATTACCATTTAGGATTACATTAGCCTAAATCAATCTGAAGGAGATGAGAAGAGATGAGATAGACACTCTCTTGGTCTGTCTGGTGTGATGTGAGAAAATGTACACTTGATACAGATATAAAGCATATATACATACCTATCATAATAGAGCTATAAACCTCTTTATCTTTCTCTTTACATTATAATTTCACTTCACTTGACTGAGATTATATTAAAAAATCTTTCTCATGTCTATTATTTTACATCCACCAAAGGCAAAGCTTGTGTGTAGCAATTTCAAAGCAACACAAAATATGTTATTCGAGTTAACTCAAGTCAAAAAACGAAGAAGAAGAGTAAAGAAACAAGAGGTACCCCATGCCATTATATTACATGTATGCATGTGCACATAACCACCATCAATTTAATAAGACGTACAATTTTTCGTTTGTCATCTCATCCTCCTTATTTTTGTACCATTGCAAATTGTAAGCGTAGCGTGATGTGAAGAAAGAGAAAAAAGTTGATGATGATTATTATTATGATCCTCATATATGCTGACTGAGTTAAGCACACATTGAGACCAAAATGGTACCCTACTACCTACGAAAGAAAATCCACTCGTTTCATCATCTTCTTCCCGACGACGACGACAACCAAGACCAAAAAGACGACATTTTAAACTTGCGCTTCACTTAACAAACAATAACGTTTAAAAAGCTATAGTAAAGTACAACTTGCATTTTTATTTTGATAGTTGCAGAAGGTTTTTTTGGGAGGATTTAAAAAAATATACATGTAAAAATGATCAGATCATCTCTTATACTAAAAATGCTGTAAGATTTTTTTGCGCTACTGCTAAAAACTTTTAAAAAGCTGGCGCTGCTGCTGCTTCGTACTGTGAACAAAATGACGATATTGAGGACCATGATGATGATGATCATCATTGTAGTAATGATGACGATATTAGGTTGATGATGCGTATAGCCTGTACCTCTTTTGTATGTATATTCATGAGCATGAGCAGTAGAAGCAAAGAACAAGCATATTATTTAGTTTAAAAGGCATGATCATCATCATTTTTTTACATCACAAAAAGAATGAAAAGTATATATTGAGAACAAAATGGAGTGTTGAATGGAGCACAAAAAAGCAGTCTACAAAGCTATAATGAATGTAGGGCAAGTGTACATAATGCATAGAGAAAAGAATCATATTGTTCACTTCTTGCAACTTTTTGGTTTGATGGTCGCTTGACTGACGACGGCGAAGACGTCGACAACGTTGTCGCTGTTCTATTCTGCAGTAAGTAAAGCGTTGTAACCAGAGATGTTGAAAAAGTGAAAAAAGAGCAGGGCAGGTTGTTGGTTGAGGATGAAGATGGTGAGATGATGATTATGTGGTTTGCTTGAGTGGTTCCAATCCACACACACACAAAGTTTTAAAAAACAACAAGAAGCCGAAGCGAAGCCGGCATCTCTGCATCTTCATCGCCGTCACCACCAACCAACCATCATCATCAGAACAGCATGGCAAGATTTAAAAAAACAATACAATACAATGCAAACCTATGAAAAAATATAACGTAGTATTCATCGCTGAAAGGCATATGTAACTGTTGTACTCTGATTGTGATTGTTGGCCTGTGAATGTGTGTGTGGAGTTCAATCTTTTTAAACTGGGGTGAGATATTGTTACCTTTTGGCTCTCTAGAATTTTTCGTCCTCTGATCTGCGTCTTCTTTTGGCATTTAATTTATTTTTCACTTGACTCACCTTTCTTTCTTATTACAGCAGCCGAGCCAGTTAAACAGTCTTTCAAAGTCAAAGAAAATTACAAGTCTATTTTTCAAGAACACAGGACAATAGAAAAAATGTATTCTTTGTGTATATGTATAATATTACGTGTATACGTACATTCATCATTTATTTCATAGACGAATTGTGTACTATGGCGTGATATTATGATGATATGATGGGGAAGGAAGGTGGAACGGTGATATGGTGGTGGTGGACGAACCATTTTAAAACAAGGTTGCATGTGTACATATTTATAATATTTACCTAAAAGGATGGTTTTTAAAAGAATTCTCTCTCTATTTCAAACAACTTAAAAATAACATGTTTCACAACATAAAAGGGTGAGTACGAAGAACTTTAAAAAATGTATTTTCTCACAGAGATTTTTATATTTCCCAGTTTTAGAGCATAATATATGTACACGTAAAATATTTTTTCATTGTTCATAGCATCATCATGATGATCATCATCAACATCCTTGTTCATTGTGGTCTTCTTCGTTTTTTCGTGAGAGACATAATACAGTGTAAATTGTAAATGCAAGTCAAAGAGTTATTCGAATGTAACGGAGGGATATAGATAGGTACCACGACGGAAAGTTTCAAGAAGGGAAAAAAGGATTAGGACGATGATCACATCAATTTTTTAATAGAATAGAAATAGCATAGCACCAGAGAGAGAGAGAGAGAGAGATAAACACAGTCACAGTCAGTGAGAGAAAAGGGTTTAAAATTATTGTGTATATGCTATACTGCCGTTGCTGTTGTCTTGTTTTTGTGTTACGTTTACGAACGAAACGTGAGGGAGGAGGGAGTTTACTACTACGATTTTTTTTGGTGGTGGTGATGGTGAGGGTGGCAAAAAAGCAAGTGAAGTGAAGCAGTGAACATTGAAAATGAGGATGGTGATGATGATGGTGGTGGTGTGGTGGAGGTAGTAGCTGAATAGACATAAAAATTGGTAGGTTTGATGCATGTTACATTTTTATATAAAAGGTGTTTTATAGGTATATCTACTGAGCGGGCGGATAAGGAGAGAGAAAATAACTGAGTGAAACGACGACGGAAGTTGGTTGTTGGATGGTAGATGTGAGTGTGTGTGCAAGCAAGTGTACAAAGCATTTTCACAGGCTTCCTATTATATTCAAAAAGGGCAGGCCACATAGGTATAATAATAAATCCAATCCACCAAATACAAAAAAAAAGAACACAAGAGAGAATTTTTTTCAGAGAATCAGTCCTTATATGCCCATAACCCTACCACCACCAAAAATCCACCTCCAACTCCACCAAACAAATAATATGCATGCATGCTTACTACTTATATGTAAATTGTATGGTATATTGCTAGAGGTTGCTTATCAATCGAGTGCTTCATGAGAAGCTTCAATAAGTGCTTCACTAACGTAACCCCTTTTTCTCAAACTTTAATTGAGGCTATTGAGACAATCAGACTTTGAAATTGATTTTGACCCTTAGAATGAACTACGTTGGGTAAAGTAAAAAACGTAGCATACCAATAGACAGTATTTGATGCGCTGATTATTTCTACACTTTTCATTTTTCTCAAAACTGCACTGTTTCCGAGAAAATCGACCCAATGGGGAACCACTCCCACGTAAAAATTATATTACCCCATGGATACTTCTAATCTTGACATTTGGAAATCAAAGTTTTTACAAAAGAAATTTCATGGAATTTGTTTCAATAGCTTCATGAGCATGCTTCAGTAAATACTCGAATTCTGTTGCTCATGAGAATGCTTCATGAAGCCTCAAACTGCAACCTCTATAATATTGCCATTGCGTCACTCTTCACATTTTTGGACTGTGTGTGTCGAATCCACTGTAAAAATTGTAAAAAATTATATATTTATGTAGGTAGACGAAAACTATTGCTAATGTAGTAATAATATCAAGATGGCATGCTTTTTTATTACAGAAAAAGAGAGATGCTCATATCGCATCGCATCGCCGTACTACTAGTTTGTCATACACAAAACCCGTATTAATAATATATAGTTTAAAAAAAAGAGTGTGATGTTGTTTAGCAGTACGTTTTGCTGTCGCTCTTGTACAAAAGTACATATTTAGGAGGGCGAGCTCTGAAAAAACTGTGATGTGCACACAACACTGCTTTTGTACATGGATGGTGATGGCGATGATGATGATAATGGTTGATGTGCTTTGGTGGATCATGGATGTACACGTAGTACATGGTTGTTGTAATAAAAATGTTGTAGTGGATGAAGAGAAGGAGATGAGGAATATGAAGATGATGATGAGGAAGAGTGAGAAGCAGAGTTAAAGGAACAAAAAAGTTTTTTGGTGGATGATATTATGGTGATGTGATGATGATGTGATGTTGGTGGTAGCAGAAGAGATGGAGAGTTTAGTGTTTTTTTTGTGAAGAAGAAGGTTCATGTAATAATCATACATATAATAGGAGGACAGGACAAGTAGTACTAGAATGTATGTACACTTATGTAAAAAGCTTAGAACAAGCAAAGTATTAAGCGCTGGTGCTATTCTCTATCCTCCTC